>JACCGJ010012161.1:0-15891 GCA_013407085.1 Atriophallophorus winterbourni
ACAATCCGCTATAAATTTTAGTTACCTTTGATAATTCTTGTCGAGTAGCAAGATATCAGTTCCCAACCATGATCTCGAAGCTTGCGGGCATATAATCTATGAATAAATATATGAATATGAATAAATGCAACATGGAGTCACTCCGTACATTCGTAGTTGGGCAAATTCGTGCAGATATAGTTTTAAACTTCGCTCTTTGAAAGGCTAATTTTTGTAATGTGAGACTAATTTTGTCGCACGATGAATAATTCTGACGAGTAGTTTAATATTCTTTGTCAGCCATGGGCCCAGTCTTGGATGGAATATTCCATATCTTGACATACATGGGTATTAATTAACTCTGGTGAGGTTTAGGGCGTGAAAATCATGAATATCCATTTTAGAAGACTCAAGATACAACAGGTTTTATGGTAATGTGCCAGGCTATGATGTCGAGGCTTAAGTTCAAACGACACCCGATACGGAAATCATTTTCTAAGGAGGTCAATACGAGATTTCACGTGCCAATTTCATACGCGTGGTGCGGAGAGTTTTCAAGCTGCAGCATGTCACATTTTGCAGGGTTAAGTGGTAACTTATTTGTCTGGGACCAATGAAATAATGTGAACAGATCCCGTTGTAATGCCATCCATTATTAGCAGACCCGATAGGTTTCCATATTTTAATATCGTCGGCAAATAGTAGAAAGATACCACAACTATCGTTTAATATATCCTCCATATACACCAAGAATGGAAGAGTTCTGAGCACCGTGCTTTGCGGAACTTCACTTGTGACGTGTTTTTTTCTAGAGTAGGTGCTGCCAACGCAAACTTGGACGTGTCTATCGGTTAGCTAGTCCCTTAAAGAATGAATCAACTTTTTAAGTTATTCCATAAGCTTTGAGCATTTAATTTGAATCTCATCGTTGATTCTATCGAATACTTTGGAAATATCGATGTCGCAAGCATGTACACACTGACCTTCGTCTAGTGCCTTGGTTAAATCCTTGAACGTTGTAAGACGGTTAGATAAACAGCAACGATTTCGTCACAATTCAAGATACAAAATTCACGATCTATGGTTGAAAAAATCAATTAACTTTACAATAACCATATATAGGCACAAATGTATATATATGTCAAAAAATTAAAATCAATAGGACGATGACAGTTTATTAAGAGTAGGGTGCGAAATTCGGATTGGCAATCATATAATCTTCAAGTTTCGATTTGAATATAGATAAACTGTTTGAGCTTACCAAATCAGCAGGCACGGAATTCCAAACAGAGCAAACACCTGCTGCATTTCCGTTTGGAATGTGGTATATCCTAATTGAAAGCATGATAACGGCCGTTGCTGGAAATTTGGATGTGGAATAATATGTATAGGGAGTGGGCAACAGTAGTAAGTATTTTGTATGCAAGGATGAGATTACCTCGCATTCTCCTTTGTGCAAGTGTCCTCATCTCCAGTCGTCTGAGTCGCTCGTCGAATTTTGTATTTTCAAGTCCATTAACAAGCTCAAAGTCTCTCTGATATACGCGATCCAGAAGTAAAATGTCTTTTTGGAGCCATGGTGTCCAGGCTTTTGCGGCATGGTCTCGACCCGGGTGTACATATGTGTTCATCGTATGATGAAAACACCACGGGGAATAACGTCCAAAAATTTGCCGTAACATACCAAACAGCGGGGACACGCTTTTGTAAAAGGCTTCTCATTGAAAACCATTTTTTAAACTACCGCAAATCCAAACACCCAGCATATTTTCTTCCAAGTTGTACTCCAGGATAGTGTAGCCGAGCTTGTATTGAAAGGAAAAGCCTAGTTCACGACCAATTTCAATTATCTTCTACTTTTCCATGTTCAATGGCAATTTATTTTCGGATGACCATTTGTAAAAAAAATTTAAATTGTTTTGCAGCAAAATACAATCATCCACATTGCTCATTCGCCTCCATAATTTTATAACGTCATCAAACAAAACCATTTTACTCTCATTTGGTATTGGTATATCTTTCATATATAGTTCGAACAGTATTTTTTCAAGCCCTGAAAACTGTGAAACACGGGTAGTGACATCGATTTTATTTTATAATAGGACATTTACACCAACTCTGATGTGCCTGTTGCTGTGGTAATCATGAATCAAAAAACAAGAATCAAGATTTCATGGTGAAAAAAGCAATTGCTTTACATGTACCATTGGATAACAACTATTACAAAAAAGAAAATGTAATCAAAAACACATTGTTGCATGTTTGCCTGGGTTCATGTTGATTCAATACACAAAGCCGATAATGGGGTGTTGTTTGATATATGCATCTAGTTTTGTTTTAAAATCATCAAATGTTGTTTCATTTAAAACGTCTCGCGGTAGCGCATTCCATATAAAGTAGATACGCACAGAGAAGACAGTCAAGTCTTGAGTGCGGTATTGCGAGGTAACTTGAGTGACTACATGTATTCCGAGGGGAAATTATTTTTAATAAATCTCAGAGTGGGTGGTTTTTGATTCGCACTATTTTGTAAGCTAGAATATCGTCGCTCTTCATTCGCGCTTGTGTAAAATCAGACAAACCTAGTATGGCCATTCGCTCTTGATATGGGACGTGCTGCGTCCCATCAACTAGCTTTCTAGCTCGGTTATAAAGTCTATTCAAGAGGTCGATGTCTTTGCGCAGCCACGGTGCACAGGCTGACATCAAATACTCCATCGTTGGAAGAATGTAAGTATTTATAATGCGAGGAAGTGTTTGGGAGTGAACCACCCGAAAATTCTCCTCAGGATTCTTAATATACCACATACCCGATTAAGTACTTTTCGACAATGCATATTCGGTTTCAGGTTGTTAATGATCCAAATCCCGAGATTATTCAAGGCGGTGGTCCAAGTTAGGTTTTCGTGGCCTAGATGATATGTGTGGTCATAATTACAGTCAAGCTGTAACATATTACATTTACGTAATTTGAACGGCATTTGATTTAATAGGGACCAGTGATACAGAGCATTCAAGTCCTGTCGTAGCATCAAACAATCTTCAGTAGATCAGATTTGCTTCCATATTTTAATGTCGTCAGCAAAAAGAACTAGCTTACACCTGTGGTGATTGTTCGATTAACGATCAATAATACTCAATCATTCATCATCATTCATTTAACAATAATCAATAATACTGTTATTCAAGTTCTCGTTGTAGAACCTACATTATTCAATACATACTGTAATTCGAATGAGCGTCGTTTGTTCTCACTTCCATTTTAGGGTTGGTTACTTAATTCAATACAATTCAATTCATTACATTTGGCGTCGCGATCAGCAATTCTTCATGGTGAATTCAATTTTGGAACCCCTCGACATAAATTCAAATGCCTGAGAAATTGAAGATTATTTTGAAAGATTCGAAATTTGGTGTATGACACGGCCGAAAGCAGAAAATGATAAAAAGTCTGCTCATTTTCTAAATTCGATCGGAAAATCTGCTTATACGTTGATAAAAAATTTGGCTTATCCGGATTCGCCCATTTCCCTTCCGTACGAAACGCTGAAAGCGCTTTTAATGCAACACGTGAAACCTGTACATTTCGAAGCAACCGAACGTGCAAAATTTCATTCCATGGTGCGTCAGCCCAATCAAGGAATTCGCTATTTTATTCTACAATTGATAATTCAGGCAGCGAAATGCAACTTCGGTGACTTTTTAGAAATGCAATTGAAAGATCGTCTAATCGCTGGTATAAATGACAATGTTTTGCAGAAGGAGCTCTTGAAACTGCCAAATTCCTTTTTTAAAGATGTTCGAGCTCATTGTGAAAAGTATGAAGATGCGAGTGTGGCAACGACTGATTTGTCGACAACAGAAAGTTCTGCCATTTTAATACACATAATCGTGAAATAACGAAGAATGCTATAGCAGGTCAACAGCTAAATTATCAACCGAATGATGATGATACCTTAACTATGCCGCTTATCGAAAAACGAAACGTTGACTTTCATACATCCTACAATAGCATGCAGAACGCTCCCGTTACTCTGGATAATCGAACTGCATCTGGAAAAACAATTCGACCGATTTCTAACAGTGCTATTGCTCGTGCTGAAGCTGATAAAAATTTGACTTCCCTATCCACCGATTCAAGCGCTACTCCTGTTAACACGCCCACATCCGCCCGTATCATTGATTCAAACGGAAAATCTAGTTTTCATTACCAAGAAAGTGGCTTAAAAGTTAGCAAACTTCAGAATTCATCAGATACCATTTCAAATAAATCACCGAATTCATCTTATCAAGCAAATTCAGCACTGCCTTTTAGCTCAACTAAACGATCTTCAGATAATGTACATTTCAAAACCGCTAGAGAAAAAGCCTTACTGACACCTTCGACTACTGCCATTGGAAAAGCGAGACAATTGTTGGCAACGTCGTTTTTTTCTCACTTCATTCTTGGGTTGGTTATTCAATTCAATACAATTCGATTCATTACAACACCGCACTATTTCAGTAATATCACTTATGTATAACAGGAAAATGATAGGCCCGAGTACTGAACCTTGAGGTACCCCGCTCGTGGCATCGATACTTTTCGATAGCTCACCGTCAATGGGAACTCGCACATGCCGATCGGTCAGATAATCTGTTAACTACGATAGTAGGTTACCCCTTATTCCATAATGCGCTAGCTTTTGCAGTTGCAGGCTGTGATTGACCTTGTCAAAAGCCTTTGATATATCAATATAACAAGCGTTTACCCTGTAGCCTTGGTCGAGCCACATAGTCTAGTCGTTTAGTGTGATCAGTATATTCGACAGACAAGATCTGGTCCGGCGAAACCGGTGTTGTGCTGCTGACAAAAGACCTCTTGCTTTAAGGTGACCCACAATACATTCACTGATGATGCGCTCCGTTATCTTTGAAATACAGGGTAGCAGCGTTACAGGTCTTTAATTTGCTACGTCAGAACGACAGCCACCCTTGAAAATCGGTGTTATCACACCCGATTTCCATGCTAAAGGTACGCAACCTTCGCGAAGACTCTGGATGAAAACCGCAGCTAAGCTATGTGAAATCGCTCTATAACACACATGACGAATTGCTGAGGTAATGTTGTCCTCCCCGGCGGATTTCTTCGTCTCTAATCGTCGTAAGTGTCGTTCCACTATGAATTGATCTGTTACCGGTTCACTTAGTGGTTCCGCTGTGTTTGATAATTCTTGATGCGATAATTGCTGCTTTGGGCAGAAGACTTGAGAGTAAAAGCACGCAAGTGCATCTGTCCTCTCTAGGACTGTGACGGTCAATCCTTTTTCTGTCAGGATCGGAAAACCCCTGGTTTAACTTTAGTACTTTCATTCACAATTTTGTACAATAATGTCTTCCATTCGTTCCACCATACATTGTTGGTACTGTTGTTTGTCCTGCCGAATGAGGGTGGTGAATCTGTTACGTATTCTGTAACCAGAATGTACGGGTGGCATTATCGCAATGAGTGACCCAGGCTCGCCGTTTTAAAGAAATCCATTTTCTGGTTTTGCTACGATCAGAGAAACGAAAGGTGTGGACATCATTCCTACGAATAAATCGAGAGTTACACTGGATTTGCATATGAAGGTAGTACATCAAAGTATTGTAATGTGTATTTGAGTCACTAGAATCAAGTTGAACATCGTTTAGCTCAGAGAGTGCTTTCTTGATTCTCCGAAGTCGACTGTATGGATGACTTTCGATTCGTCACTGTGTCTCGTTGCACTGCAGACATAATCGAACACGAGCATCACATGGTCACTCAGCCTCAATGAAGCCTCGTGGAGTATTGATTTAATGGCTGATTCGTTGGAAGTCAAAACAAGGTCTAGAACAGAGGGCCGGTCTGTTCCTCTGATTCGTGTGGTTGGAGACGTGGTTGTACATGGTACCATATCGAATACTTCGCGAAATTTGTGTTACAGTGAGTTCGTTGAGTGCTGATCTCTCGAGTATAGCTGCAGAAGGTTGAAATCCCCAATAATCAGAAGTTGAGCGTGTTGTCGAGCGCTGATGCGATGAAGTCTTTCAACTAACACATCATTATGTTCTGCGGTCGAAGTTTGTGAGCGATACATAACCCCAATTATACAGCTGCCACCAGATTCCAGATCAATAAAGCACCAAAGGATGTCGGTGAGCGAAAGTTCAGTATCTGCAATGATATTTACCTTGAGTCGCTTGTGATAATAAAATGCAACGCCACCTCCAGGGCCATCACGGTCTCGACGAATAAGTGTCATATTAGGTATAGAAAGTTCACTGTCCGTCATACTCGACTGATACCAAGTTTCCGTCACAGCAATAAGATCAGGGGACATATCTACAAAGATATCAATGAGTTCCGCCAGCTTGTTGACTAAACATTGAGCATGCTTATTGAATCTACGGAGCTCGCATAATACAAGAGCTTACACATTTACTCTAACTGTCTCCCACTCGAGACTCAACTACAGACGTCATTTCTTGCCGTGCGAGTTTGTTTTACTTCGAACAATTTGCCAGATTATGTTGTAAACTCCCCAAATCAGCAAACTTTCAAGAGAAGCCTTGATGACGTTTTGACCCTAAACCCGTGCATCGAACAAAACTATACATCTTAACACGATGCATCTACATTTGTTATCCCACAAATCGAAATCAATTTCTGCTCTTCGGATTTTTAATTGATTATTGAACTGCTCAGTAGGCAACCTAATCCCATTTTTGCTCGATATATTATTCGTTGTTGCCATATTATTCTGTGGTTTTTTGTGAAGCTTTATGCCTTTTAGACCATTCAAATTGAATTGAATTGAATTGAATTTGAACATATACATTTGTTCGATAGTGTTTGATGTAGCGATGAATCGTGTGGTATAAGATAAGGCGTCAGACAGTGTGATACCGGATCTGGCTGAACAATAAGTGATTGGAAGTTTGAAACTTGTTAGCTACTTATTGCGCGCTGACAGTTTGAATCAACGTATTCGGGGGTAAATCATTTATGTACATCAGAAACAGGAGCGGGCCTAGCACAGATCCTTGTGGACTCCACTGGTGGTTTTGAACGTTTGGGATAGCGCTCCGTTAACTTTAACTTGGGCATCGCTATCTGACAGATAGTCACACAACCATGAGAGGAGTGGATCACATATTCCTAAACGCATCAGTTTTGAAGAAGCAAATGATGATTGACTCTGTCAAAAGCTTTCGAAATGTCTAGGTGACAGACGTGGATGCAAGAACTTCTATCCAACTCCTTTGTCCAGTCGTCTAACGCTATGAGTAGATTTGTTAGACAAGAGCGATGAGATCGACATCCGTGCTGCGCTGGCGAAAACAAATTATGCGATTCAAAGTGTGCAACCATTCTTTTCGAGACTATACGTTCCATGAGCTTATCAATAACAGGTAAAAGTGTGATAGGACGATAATTTGCAGCGTCAGATCGGCAACCGACTTTGAAGATGAGTGTTATCACGCCGGACTTCCAATCTTCCGGTACAACTCCCTTAAGCAACGATTAGTTACACAGGCTGGAGAGCGGTTCACAAAGCCAACGATGACAGAACCTGAGCACATCCGGTGTGATGGCATCCGCTTCTGGGGGTTTTCTTACATTTAGTTTGAGTAAATGACTTGCAACAATCATTGGATTTATCGAAATATCGCACAATGTTTCTATTCCTGTTTCCATTGAATACTCAATACGTTCCACTAAAACCTTTGGCACGAAGACTTCAGAGTAGTAACTTGCTAGAGCATTTGCGGTTTCTAACGCTGTTTCAATGAGTTTTTCACCATTCTGGACGGAAAAAATACCTGGTTTGACTTTCGCTTTCGCGTTCATGATTTTGTATAGTAACTTAGGGTTGCGTTCTAGTATTGACAGGAGCATCAATTGGTGCGCTTCCTTATCCTCTCGAATAAGTCCATTCACTTCGTTGCGTAACATACGGAAATGTTACCAAGAAGTAGAAGTATTGTGGGCTTTGTGCTGCATCCACGCTGCCCGCTTCAGTGCTTTCCACATTTTTGTTCTGTTGCAGACAACAAAACGAAGTTCATGGACGAACCTTTTCTGAACGATCTACGAGTTCTCGTCTATTTTCAGTTTCAGAAAACCCAAATCTTCGTTCCATTGCGAGTCAGGGCTTATGTTGTCCGTCTGAAAATGCGAAATCTGCACTAGGGATTTACTCAGGGCCAATTTATCTACCCGTCGAACCACCCCATTCGGAGCAAGCGATTGTTGAGTACTGCAAACATAGTCGAACACAAGCACTGAATAATCGCTAAGACCCAGCGGAGCCTGGAATTCGATCGTTTTGATAGATTGTTCTTCGGATGTTAACACCAAATCCAAGACAGAGGGGCGGTCAGAACCTCTCCTTTGGGTGCATTCGTGAACATGGTTGTATAACGAGACTGAATCTAGTACCTCTCTAAATCGGTATTCTAGCGTTTGTGGCCAAACATTGTTGGCTGAATTAGGACGACCGGTTGAAGAATGGACATTCGTTCGACTAGTTAATTTATCTGGGTTATAATTCTTGATTTGGTCATTTAACGAATAATCCGTGATAAATCGATAACCACACAAAGTAGAGCACAGAATAGCGTATCAATATGTATAGTTCGTTGTGATCATGTATCATTTCATATAGTCTTGCAACAATACCGTGTTTCTTCAGCATGTTCAAAAGTAAATTATGATCAACTGTGTCAAAAAATTTTGAAATGTCCAGTTAGCAGGCACGAATACAGCATTCCGAATCTACAACTCATGTCTAATCGTTTAAGCTTGGCAGCAAATTTTCTAGACAAGAGCGATTTCGGCGAAATCCACGTTAGGCAACTGCCAAAATTTGGTTCGTTTCCAGATGTCGCACTATTTCTGCGATTATTATTCGCTCAATAACGTTTGATACCGAAGACAGCAATGTCACCGGCCTGTAATTTTTAACCTCAGTACGGCAACCACCTTTGCAAATGGGTATTATTTGTCCCAGTTTCCAGTGTGTTGGTACCACACCAGCTTGGAGCAAATTGTTAATCATGCAATAGGTTCAGATAGCTGCGCATAACAGGTTTTGAGCAGCTTTGGAGTTATCTTGTCTTGTCCTGGAGATTTCTTTACGTTTAATTTTCGAAAGAGCTGTGCTACCACCATCGGCGTAATCAATACTTCACCCAAGTTCGGTCGGTCAAGTCGAATGATTTTTTCCTGTTCAGGCTCAGTGGATTTCGCCGGACGAAGTTTTTAGAGCGCAGACCGTGTTGCGCTTCAGTCAAAATAGTTTGGTTTTCAAATGTTCTTCAATGCTTGCAGACACAAAGCATGCTATTAATTTAGAGATCACCGGAAGTAGCGATACCGGTCTATAGTTTGAGGTTTCTCAACATCTACCAACTTCTCAAATGGGAGTTATCATCGTTGCTTGCCATTGCGGCGAAATTTTACTTTCATGTTTGCTGAGATTGAATAAGCACATGAGAACAGCGTTCAAAGCAATGCAATACCGGCGTTTTACGCCGGGGTTAATTTTGTATGCACCACAGAACTTCTTTTCGTTTATTTGGGAAAGTTCCCACCCAACCATATATTTATTAACAGCCATTTTACTTAATAATTCTTATCTAGACGAATTTGGTAAAACTTTATATGGCATATAACTCTTAGGATTAAAGACAAGTAAGACGTTGTCAAAGCGGTCATTCACTTATATTTATCAAAGAGCGATGTCGGCTACATTCTTTGAAGTAATTTTCCGGCCTCGGGGTGATAAATGTTTGGAAAAGTCTCCCAGAAGTACTCATATCCTACATACAGTTACGTCACGAGTTTCAAGCAGGTTCGTGACCGCAACCGCGGTAAGTTATTCAGTGAGTACCCTCATTAATTGCTATGCAAGAACTGGTTGAACACAATCGGAAGCGTTATCCCACAAAATGCCCTTTAGTATCTAAGAAACCTTTAAGATACTATAGGGTCTCATGGGTGATAATATCAATGAATAACTAAAACTTCCCCTGAAACAGCTACAAGGGGTAATTCAATCAAACTTATAAAAGTAGACCCAGGCTGCTGGTACGTGATCACTTTTTCAGCAACCATGTGCTCAACCACTGGAATAAGATCCCACATGGTTTAATAAACCTCCTCAACGTGTTAATCTTAAAAAGGGAGTTAGACGCTAAATCACCTACCATATTTTCAAACATTGCCCAATAAATAACTTAAAACACACAAAAACAAAAACGTATTGTTCCATTCTCCTTCTCATATCCTAAAAACCGGACATCATTTAGGCCCACGTCCAGTCTATGACGGTGCCTCTATTAGGTTAGTGATTTCACACATCATACCTTGTTCACGCACATTATTGCATCGTTTCCTGAATCAATGACATCCCATCGTGCTGTTGAAGAGATGCCCTACCTTGCTTTCCAGATATCTGAAAACAAAAACGTGTGAACCGTATGAACTGTATACTCAATATCAAAGTGATAGGCGTTGAACCGCATACCTCCTAAGAAATTTAGGCGCGTGATTGGCTTTTAGCTATCATCAGCAATGTGAAACTTTAACTTTAACTTTAAATTTATTTTCTGTTTTCTTCTACTCATTGTGCTGGTAAAGATAAACGGATATTTTCCAGCATCAGCTATAGCGAGGTGATCCCTAAATTTAATTCGAACAATGTCTTGGCGTCGCGATTGTCTAAGTTTTCAATCGAACAATCATAATTTTGGCAGTGATAGGCGTTCACCGCAGCTTTTCACCGAAAAATCTGTGGATGCTCGATTGACACGTCAGCCACTTATTGTCCTGTGCAAACTCAACTGAAGTGAACTCAACTGAAATTGGATCAGACTAGTGATTTCATACATCATATATTATTCACACATATTATTGCATTGCATCCTGAATCGATTACCTCTCACCGTATTGGTGAAGAGAATCCCTAGCTTACTTTCCGGATATACGGAAAAAACGTGTGAACCGTACGAACTGTATATTTATTGTCGGAGTGCCGAGTGCTCAACCGCTTTTCGTCGAAGAAAATCGTGGCGCGTGATTGGCTTTTAGCGAACCTTCAGTCCTGTGCAACTTGAACTGAACTTTGAAGTCTCGATGACCTTGATTGCGCGGTACGTTCAACTTGGTTGTATTTTCCACGCACTGTTTAAAAGTTATTAGGCATTTTCGCTATTCTGTGAAATTACTGTAAAATAGACTAACTATTTTACTATATTATAAATAGCAAATTGTCTATTATATTTCGTGCTGATTAATTACACTTGTGATTAAATCAGTCTATAATTTTTCTGGTACATTATCGTTACTCATATTTCTCGCTGTAAGATGAGTACAATTAATGCTTGCCTCAACGGCAATTGCTGCAAAAAAGTAGTCAGGGGCATTGAGTGCACAGCTTGCAAGCGTTGGGCTCACCCTAGCTCCTCTGGCATACATAAATCTCATTATGGGATTTATGCAAAGTACCGCTGGTTGCAATGGTATTGCAGCTCCTGCCATAAGGCTGCCAGTGACGCTGCTTTTATTATTGTAAAACCTTAAAATAGTGAAATCTCGCCTAGCTCGTCTAACGTCGTACTCACTCAAACTTATGCATCTGTTTTGTGTGCAAATATGAGCCCGGGGACAACTGCAGTCAAGGCGAAATTTGACAAAGTTAACCAGTTACACCATCCTCCCAAGGAGGCCAATGTAAGGAGAACTTTGAAAAAACGTGCAAATAAAAAATCTAGATTAACTGCAGCCAAGAGGAAAGTTGAACAGGTTAGCCAGGCAAGCTGCAAATCCTAAGGTGACCAATGTAGCTGGAACCTCCAATAAGCGTACTAACACCAGTAAGGTCAGTACACAAAACGGCAACATTCAATTGATACCGGTTCACCTGTGCTGGACCAAATTATTCAAGAATTGAATGGTTTGCGTCAACAAATCGAAACACTGCACAGCAATTCCTCTGCTCCGAAATCTAGAACTAGAAATGTACTAGTTTTTAACCGAACGGAACCATTTATTAAGGAATCTAAGTCTCGCAGAGATCTTGATCGCAGGTGTGTAAACGATTTTCTCCGAATGGTGGATATGAAGCCTTCTACTCCCACAGTGCGAATCCACTGAGTAGGAAGATGGAGGATGGGTAACTGCCCCCGAACAATCCTGGTTAAATTTAATTACCAGGCGGATCGGGATGCATTCCTGGCTAGGGCTGAGCATATCGCAAACTCAACGCTAGATAAACTTCAGGTGAAGCCCGACAACCCTCCGTCCCGGACTCGGTAAAATTCTTCTGATTCCAATAGGAGAAACTTAGCAATGAGAACATGGGTCATTCTTAACCCGGATGCAGCGCAAAACGCTATTCAGTTACAGACGGGCATACCGAACAGCACTTCGCCACTAGTCTTGCTGTCCGGCCCAGATGACGTTGATTGTCTTAGCGCAATTGACGATGGCACCCGAGAAGATGACTCCAGTAGTTGCTTCTCTTCTATGGATACGGTCTCAATTGTTGGGCAACGGTTCGTTACCTTAACGCAAGAGGCTGCCGAAACTGATGCTCTTGCTTTAAGTAGCCAAAAAACGTGCAGCTCCCTCGGGTGCTTCGACCGAGGGCCAAACAGGATTAGCTTCAGAAGCACGAAAAACTAGGGCCCAAGTATTGTATGCAAATGTATGCAGCATCAGGAATAAGTCGACTGAACTTTCTCTCTGCGTGGCTCAGTTACACCCAAGGGTTATTGCGCTTTCTGAGACCTGGCTGTCTGCGATTGATGAGGTGCCGGTAAACATCAGTGAACAGTATCTCGTCATAAGATGCGATAGGCCGGGCGATAGGAGAGGCGGTGGCGTTGCACTGCTCTTGGAGTATGGTTTGCACAACATGGGTACAGAGATATCTCTAGCCATTGAAAACGTCCAAGTTGTTACGAGTATCCTGACTTGCTACAAGTCATCGCTCGCAATTGCTTGTGTATACGTCACTCCCAGTGCATCCCACAGGAGTTTACACAGCTTATTGAGACACTCGACGGTTTGCTTCACTCAGCTCACAGTGTACTTATCTTGGGTGATTTCAACCTCCCAGACATAGATTGGCCTGTCCCCACTGGTCTAGTCACCCAGCAATCTGACACCTTTCTCGAATGGCTCCATAATCATGCGCTGCACCAGCATGTCAACGATCCTACAAGGTTTCGTCGTGGATGCACTCCATCCACTTGGTATTGTCGTCCTAGCTAGAAGCCATTAGTCATTTAAAGTACCTACCACCGCTCGTCAAAAGTGATCACGTAATGATAAGCTTCGAAGCGATATTGCGTTTTCGCAAACCTTTCTCTCGTCCTAGACGCAATTTTAGGCTTGTAGACTGGGGTTTACTCTTGCAGTCTTCAAAATCTCCCCTTCAGTTATCTAGCGATTCAAATGTAAATGAAAACTGGGATAGAATTTCTAAGTATCTAAACGAGTTACAAGACAAACACGCTCCGTTGCAGTGTGTGAGAAGGCATCGAAGGCCACTTGGTGGTCTCCTCGAGTCCGTAGGTCTACCCGTAAACGGGATCGTCTATGGCGGCAATATAAGCTATCCCTTACTTCTGGTTCTTGGGCCCGCTACAAAACCGCTCGGAATGCCTGTGTTGAATTACAACGTGTGCTCAAACAGCATTTTGAGTTATCTCTAGCTAGGGATGCTAAATCCAACCCGAAAAGGTTTTATAGCTACGCACAGTCAAAAGGAAAAACTAGGGAAAACATAGGGGATTTTAAACTGGAGGACGGAAAAGTTGCCGATACCGACCTGTCTAAGGCGACTGCCTTCTCAGGGTTTTTCAGTAGCGTTCAACGACGGGATAATTCTTCAAACGCACCGTCAGGTCTGCTTAACCTGACACCTGGTGTCCATGTATTAGATGAGTTGTCCTTAAATGAGGCTGAGGTGTATGACGCACTTATCCATGTTCGGGTCAACAAATCTGAGGGACCGGATGGCATCTACTCAATTATGCTTAAAAATCTTGCCTCAGTGCTTACCGAACCGTTTTGCCAGCTCTTTAATTCATGCCTGCAACTAGGAGTTGTTCCCAGTAAGTGGAGGGAAGCCATAGTCGTGCCAATACACAAGGGTGGTTGCAGGTCAACTGTTGGTAACTATAGAACGGTCAGTCTGACTAGCATCGTCTCGAAAGTAATAGAAAAACTGCTGCGTGACAAAATCTGTCAGCATCTTTGTCGGCATTCTTTGTTGAGTGTAACTCAGTATGGATTTCTTAAGGGTAGATCCTGCCTGACTAACCTTCTTAGTTTTCTCAATACTGCCACTAAAAGGATGGATGAAGGGAAGCCTGTCGAAGCCCTCTACCTAGACTTCAGCAAGGCTTTCGATTCCGTAAATCACCGCCTTCTAGAGATTAAGCTAGCAGCAAAAGGCATACGGGGTAGTCTACTTGCTTGGATAAAGGCCTTCCTTACAAGTAGGACATTCCGAGTTAGGGTAGGATCTACGCTGTCAAATCAAACGTGATCAATGGTGTACCCCAAGGGTCGGTACTCGGTCCTCTTCTATTCCTGATTTTAATCCATGACTTGTCTTCTTCATTGAGGTGCCCATGCTTCATTTTCGCGGACGATGTGAAATTCATCGGATCAACGGATGAAGATACCTTGTTGCACGACCTTGAGTGGGTCATAAACTGGTCACACCAGTGGGATCTCCCACTGAACCTAAATAAGAGCCAACTCTTGTCAGCACTGGTTTATAAGATTTCGGTCCAGGTGGCGGGGAATTCCCTCAGTGTTAACGCCACACAGTGTGTTAAGGACTTGGGAGTACTGGTTAGGGCTGACTTCAAATGGAAGGACCAATGTGCCGCTGCGGCTCAGCGTGCACGCACGGTACTTTTTCGGCTGAAATCAGTGATCGAGCAGAAGACCCGATGTATTCCTGCCACTGTACAAGGCATTAGTTCGGCCGCATCTCGAATACTGTGTTCAGGCGTGGTGTCCTCACTACAAAAAGGACATCCTTCGACTTGAAAGCGTACAGCGCCTCGCAACTCGCATGATTGAAGGTCAGCGAGGGAAACCGTACGCTGTGCGCCTAATGTCTCTCGATCTTTTCTCTCTTAGGCGCCGTCGTTTAAGAGGTGACTTAATAGAAACCTTTAAGATCTTGAAGGGTTTGAGTGGCGTGCAAATGAACGACTTCTTTACCTTAAGCCCCGAGCTGGGCACCCGGGGCCACTCACTTGAAATTACTAAGAAACGATGTCGGCTAGACTCCAGGAAACACTTTTTCAGCCTTAGGGTTGTTAACTTCTTGAACATTCTTCCAGAAGAACTTATATCCTGCAGTACCGTCTCTAGTTTTAAGCAGGGTTTGGACCGCAACTGGGGTAAGTTTTTTCTTGAATACTCTCCTTAATTACTATACAAGCTTAGGTATTTCATCTTTTAGTGTTATCCCGTAAAGAAAGTGAGGGCTAGAGTTCTGTTTTTTATTTATTATACACGATGCTACTTCAGCTAACCTCTCACCGTGCTGGTGAAGAGAAACTGCTTTTTCTTTTTCCAGCATCGGCTATAACGCGGTGCTTCCTAAATTCAACCCGGATAATCTCTTGGCTTCGTGATCGGCGATTTCAAATAGACAGAAAGAATAAACGTTTTGGCAGTGGCGGGTGCTTCTCTGCAGCTTTCCACCGAAAGAAATTCTGGACGCTCGATTGGCTCGTCAGCCACATACTGTCCTGTGCAAACTGAACTGAACTGAACTGATTTAAGCAATTATTTCGTTGTCGAAAGGTTGCGTCTATTGAATTCTTCGTGTCCCTTCGTATATAACAATGCATATTATGTTTTGTGTACAA
>JACCGJ010012162.1:0-15883 GCA_013407085.1 Atriophallophorus winterbourni
AAATATGGTGCTTTCTAAATACTTAAAAACATCTCGAAACACACAACGTGTTACTCCACGATCGAATAAATGTTCAGTCGTACTAGACTCGAATATGTCGACTCTACTCTCTAAATTACACAATTTGGAGACTAATTTTGAAACCATGGTTGATAAAGTGAACAGTATATCGCGCCTTTTCCAGGTACTAGAACCATTGGCAATTCTCCTCGACCCCAACTATAATCTTGACTATGATCTGCTTCAGCGTACGGGACGCTTCGTTGAATCTCTAACCTCGGAAATAGAGCAACGGAGAATTAGAGCTAAGAACATAATCCTTCTGAATATAGACGATAAATACCCGTTGGATGAACTCAAACGGTCAATCCTCTCTCATTACGGCCTTCCGGCTGACTCAGCGACACTCATTAGGCTTCGTAAATCGTCAATTGTTAGACGCACCCCAATCCTTATCAAATTTATTAACGAAGAATATGCTTCTCACATCCTAAAAAACAAGCATGTTCTAGCTTCACTTCCTCGATTCTCGAATGTGTTGCTTAAACGTGACAACACACCCCTACAACGTAAGTTCACCCGCAAAATTCTCAAGCCCGCGACGGAAAGCACCCAATCCCCATCTTGTAGCAACCAGACTTCTAACCTCACTGACATAAGTATCGCGACTGAAAATGTATCTATCAGCTTAGACGTCGGATCACCTGCTACACCCCAGGTAATCGTTGATCCACAAACTGTCCCTCGCCCAATTATTAAGGATAACAAAAAAGCTAAGCTTCCAACATTTAGAGCAATAGCTCCTCTCCTCAACCAAGCGCCAATTATTAGGCCTTATACGAATGGCTCTTTCAAAAAGAGTAATTCTAGTTATTCAAGAAAAATTTTTCACCAATTACCTATACACGCTCCCACCTTTAATTATTATGGTCCTTCACAGTACGGTCGTCTTAATTCTGCATCGTGGTCCTACCCTCACTCTATGCAGCATGGTGAAAATCCACAAAACCTTAGACTAAATAGGAACTTTAACTTTCCTTATATTTATCCCAACCCTCAAACTTTTAAGCCACCACAAACAAACGCCCATAGAATTTCCACTTGGCCACACCCTGCTCCACAAATATATCCATCATACGCTCCCACTCAGTTTTACCCAGACCATTTCCAACCTTCAAATTTTCCCCTTGTGTTTCCACCCATCTACACGATGTAGTGCAATCTAGTTTTAAATCTCCGGCCCCTATCATCAATACACCTCTTTCTACTTCCCCTATCCGCATCCTCCTATTTAACGCGAGATCCATTACTTCTAAAATGTCTGATCTTCAATTTTTCCTATCTACTAACCCGACTGATGTAGTCTTAATCACTGAAACTTGGACGACTGATGAAGATGCAGGCGCACTCCTTTTCCTCCCAAATTATAATATTTTTCGTAAAAATCGGTGCTCCACTCGTGGCGGTGGTTGCATCATATATATTACTAAGGATATCCCGGCCAAACTTTATTCTTCTTCTACACTGGATGATATTGGTGATTCGGTATGGATCGATATACCTTCACTGGACGCCTTTTTCGGTTGTATTTACAACCCACCTCCTCCATCTTCACATAATCTTGATAAGATAAAAATGCTTTTATTGAAGTTTCTCTGACCCCTCATAAAAATAAACTTATAGCTGGTGATTTTAACATGCCTTATACATGCTGGAATTTCATCCATCTATCTAGAAAATTTTCCTCTTTTTCCGAAGCAATCAGCTTACTAGGTTACACTCAAGCAGTAGATAAACCTACAAGGCAATCAAGCCTTCTAGACCTTATTTTCACATTGGGTCCTAATCCTAGTAATGTGCAAGTCATACCGCCCCTTCTTGGTTGTGATCATAAAATGGTTATGTGCCAACTTCATCTTCATGAAACTCGGACATCCATCGGCACAGATAATGATTGTCTTTATATATTGATCGGATAAAGTTTTCGACTCTAATCAGAAACTCTGATTGGACTGACTTCTTTATATCTCCAGATTTTAATCTTATCTCTTCCATATTTCATAAAAATCTCTCTATATGTCTTGTAACTGCATCACTTCATCGAAAGACTAAACCTATTAAATTTGATAAAATAAAACTTCTTGAAAAAAAGATAGCCCGTCTTTCTGCTTTTGTCAACCACACACCAGACTTTTATTCATTTTTACGTCTCAAGGAACTTCTTAGCTCTTTTACAACAATCAAATTACAATTCATCGAGAATCAAGAAAGAATGGCCCTGAACAGTGCTTCGAAGACCAAGTCATTGAACAGTCTGACGAGATCTCGATATAATCTAAGTAAACATGAAATTTCTACACTCGTGTTCAACGATGATGGTAGGGAATCATCAACATCAGACTCTTTAGCAATAAGTAAGCTTTTTCTGAACTATTTTAGTCAGTCCTGTGATACTGATACTGATAGTCATTCAATACCAGCGTATACCCTGTACTCCCAAATCAAAATAATAATTCAATGTGTATGGATTCCATCTCCTTTAGTTTACAAGAAGTTAGCTCAATGTGTCGGCGAAGCAAAGCTTCTTACAAGCCTGATATTGTGGGCTTTTTTCCAGCAATCTTGCAACTAAATACGGATGATATACCATTAATTTTATTAAACCTGTTTAATCTTTCTATTAAATCTGGTATTTTTCCTCTCGAATGGAAACATTCTGTCATTGTACCTCGGTTTAAAACCGGGAATTTGCACATCGTCACTAAATATCGCCCAATTAATCACACACCTTTTCTCTCTAGGCTATTCGAAAAGTTGATCAAGAACGCATTAATAGCTTACTTGGGCCCAAACGCTTTCTCTCCATTCCAACATGGTTTTTTAAATCAAAAGTCCTGCATTACCTGTCAGCTGGAATATTTGGACCATATACCGGCCTCCATAGATCATGGATTAGCTGTACTGACAGTTTTCTTAGACATTACCAAAGCATTTGATAAGGTTCCTCATTCTCTTCTTCTTCGAAAATTATCATCACTTGGGATTTCCGGATCCCTATTTAATTGGTTCTGCTCATATCTTTCTGATCGCACCTTCTACGTTTCCGTTAATGGCATATCCTCTGAAACACAACCTATACCAAGTGGAGTCATTCAGGGTAGCGTACTAGGTCCCCTCCTTTTTCTTATATATATTAATGATGTGCAGGATTTCGTAAAAAACTCGAAGCTTTTTATCTTTGCGGATTATATTAAACTTGTTTTAGCTTTTCCAGCCATGAAGGTATCACAGGCTATAGACTCTCTCAACGACGATCTTTCAACCCTTTCAAGTTGGGGCTCACAATGGGGTTTAGAATTCTCAGCTCTGAAGACGCAATTCATGGGTATACGCTGCTCAATACCCCCCGTTAGTATTATTCTCAACAATACACCACTCGCACCTTCTAACGAAATCAAAGACTTGGGATTTAGATATTCTTCATCTCTCAATTTCAACGAACAAGTAAGATTTCTCATAGCAAGAGCTAGACAGAATTTTGGTTTGATAAATCAAAAATTCCTCCTTCGTGAAAGTAGACTAAGTCTATATAAAATGAAAGTATTACCACTTCTTGATTACTGTAATATAGCCTACTCTCACATCGCTAGGCGCGACTGTATTCTCCTAGAAAGCCTTCAACGTAGAATTAGCAAAATCATGTTAGGCTACTCTAATCCTTCACCTTATAAAGTAAGATGCAATCTACTAGACATTGAGCCGCTATGGTTACGCAGAATTCGCCTTAATCTTTTTCTTTTCTTCCGAATCATCACAGAGCACCAAGTTAAGCTTAGATCTACCATGCGCTTCCAAGATTGCAATCGTTCTGTACGACGTAACCGAATGAGGCTATTACATATTCCCCTTACTCGCACTAAAGTTCGACAAAACTTCTTTTTAATTAGGTGTGCGCATCTTTGGAATTCTCTTCCACTCCATTTCCGCATGTGCACATCTGCAGGTAAATTTAAAACACTCGTAGATTCTCTTACTGCTCCATCGCTATGCGAAATTCTCAAAATAAACACTTCTATAGACAATATATTTTGTCACGGTATTCCTGGTTATTGAACCAATTGTACGTATTTTGTACACTAGCACACGTATAGAACTGTTCACAATGTCCAGAATACATGGTATTATTAAGTGTCATGTTAGTGTCTATGTATGTTTCATCTATTTCTACTCTTCCCTCATATCTGTCTAGGCCTGGGCAACCTGACACTATCTTAGCCCATGTGCAGTCTCTGACTGTGCGGTACATTGCCTGGATCGGGCTTGTGCTTTCATACACATCAAAACCTGGGACTAGTATTATATGTACCTTTACTTTCTGTATCTCTTTAGTCAGGTTACTTAGGGTCTATGTATGTTACATCTATTTCTATTCCCCATTTCATATCTGTCTAGGCCTGGGCAACCTGACAGTATCTTAGTCAGGTTACTTAGGGTCTATGTATGTTACATCTATTTCTATTCCCCATCTTATATCTGTCTAGGCCTGGGCAACCTGACAGTATCTTAGCCCACGTGCAGTTACCCTTATCGTTTCAATTCAGGTTTCTATCGTAAACAAATGTCTCTAAAAAATAGAAACATCTAAAAAATTTATTTTTCTGATTAGCTATTTATAACGCTGCTATAGTGTCAGGTTACATAGAGTCTATGCATGTCTCGTCATAGGTTGGGACTTGCATCACATTTTTCTATTTGTCACATTGCCTTCCGTGGCATTTTCTATACACCATTTTGTATATATCTTATAAATGTCACATTTTTATCCAATATTGCTAAACAATAAAATCTACCAAAAAAATATAAAAAGTAAAAAAAAAAACCTGAAAAACATTATGTTTTTAATGTACATTCTTATTTTTCAAATGATTAACTATTTTACTTTGATGAACTCTCACCATGGTGGTGGAGAGAATATCTTTCATTATATTCCAGTGTCTTCGAATACCGAAACATCACTGAAACTGGCTCAAAATCTATCCGCCCGAGATTTGTTCCATTTGCGATTCACTCTTCTGCAGATAACGAAAACCCAGCTGGTGAACACATTTTGGTTCGATTCGTCGACAATTCTTCAAGAGTATTGGAGTACACAGCGTACCCTACTCCCATGCTTTTAACCACACCCACTTTCATCCCCTAGAATTTCTTAGATTTTCTTATTCTGATGGATTTATGTTCACTTTTCCATCCTCTCAACCAATCTCTCCGTAAAAAAAAACATAAATTGATACATATATAATTTATTTATCAATTTTTCATGACAATTTATTACAATTCACTTCACATTTTCCATAATTACCTTCCATTTATGTTCTCCATGTTCTCCCATCCTTGCAATTCGTAAATTCTGACAAAATTTAACTGAAATCTTATTGTTATTAGACATGAAGATTTTTTTTCTTACTTTCTGTATATTCGTTTCCATTATTGAACGGAAAAAAATGTTTAAAAATCCCGCTCACTTCGGTCATTTGCACCGTTATATTTTTTCTCTTGCTGTTCCAATTTTGATAAACTGATCATGTATTACATGCCTTGGATATCCAAGAATATATATTCTTATTATTATTATTATTATTATTATAATAATAATAATAATAATAATAATAATAATAATAATAATAATAATAATAATAATAATAATAATAATAATAATAATAATAATAATAATAATAATAATAATAATAATAATAATATATTCTTGGATATCCAAGGCATGCAATACATGATCAGTTTATCAAATTTGAACAGCAAAAGAAAAAGAAAATAGTACAGTGCAAGTGACCGAAGTGAGCGGGATTTTTAAATATTTTTTTCCGTTCAATAAGGGAAATTAATATACAGTAGGTAAGAAAAAAATTATCAATGTCTAATAGAAATAAAATTTCATTTAAATTATGTCAAGATTTACGAATGGCAAGGATGCAAGAAACAAATGGAGAACAGAAATGGAAGGTAATTATGGAAAAAGTGGTGCGAAATGTAATGAAGTTGTCATAAAAAATGATAAATAAATTATATATGAATAAATTCATGTTTTTACGGAAAGTGTGAATAAGAAGATTGAAAAGGGAACATAAATCCATCGGAATAAGAAAATCTAAGAAATTGTGGGGGATGAGAGAGGGTGTGGCTAATAGCAGGGAGGAGGCAGTAGGGTTCTGTGCTCCAATACTCTTGAAGAATTGTCGACCAATCGAACCAAAATGTTTTCACCAGCCGGATTTTCGTTATCTGCAGGAGAATGAATCGCATACGGAACAAATCTCGGGCGGATAGATTTCGAGCCAATTACAGTGATGGTTCGTTATTCGAAGACACTGGAATATAATGAAAGATTTTCTCTTCACCAGCACGGTGAGAGGTCATTTAAGTGAAATAGTGCATCATTTAGGAAATAAGAATGTACATTTAAAAAACAATGTTTTTAGTTTTAGTTTTTTTACGTTTTTTTTTTCATTTTTTTGGTAGATTTTTAATATTTTGCACGTTAAGATAAAAAATGAGACATTTCTAGGCCTCATGAGAAATAAAAGAGAGTTATATACATAATGGTGTATAGAAAATGTTATCGAAGGCAATGTTGAGATTAATTTGTCTAAAAGCATTTCTAGGGTCCGGTAACCTGACACTTGAATGGCCAGTTATCCAGAGAATATTATCTGACCTCATGATATACTAATATATGCAGATATATGAGCAGATAACGGTTAAGGATATGATTATATGTTAAAAATGATTATTAAACGCACGGTTACGATGAAGATGTGTAACAAGATATCTAAGGGTCCGGTAATCTGACAATTGGATGGCTAGTTATCCAGAGAATACCATAAGACATCATGATATACTAATATGTGAAGAAAGATGTGGAATTAGAAACCTTGGATCCCATGAGAGTATAGAATATCTAGAGAAGAGTTTATCTCAAGGATTTGGGATAGTGAGTGAACGGAAAGAGTTTCTACAAGCGTTTTAAATTTTCCTGTAGGTGTGCATATACGGAAATGAAGAGGAAGAGAATTCCAAAGTTGTGCATATCTAACTTATAAGAAGTTACGTCTAACTATAGCGCGAGACAAAGGGATATTCAATAGCCTTGTTCGATTAAGCAGATCATATTGAATATAATCGCGAAAGCGCATGTCAGACTGAAGCTTAACTTGCTGTTGAGTAATGATTCGGAAGAAAAGAAGCACATTCAGACGAATTCTGCGTAGCCATAGTGGTTCGACACTCAGCAAATTACACCTCTCATGATAAGGCAAAGGGTTAGAATAACCCAAAGTTATTTTGGTGAAATTACGTTGAAGTCTCTCTAAGAGAAAAGATTCACGCCTCGCCATGTGGGAATATATGATATTTCAATAATCAAGAATTGGCAGGACCTTCATTCTATATAGTGCAATTTTACTTTCGCGTAAGAGGAATTTATGGTTAATTAGACCAAAGTTTTGTCGTGCTCTCGTGAGGAGATGTCTTGCTTGCTCATTAAAGTTCAGAGAAGAGGAATACCTAAATCCGAGATCCCTAACTTCTGCAGAAGGAGTTATGGTTGAGCTATTTAATGTGAGTGTGTCACAGGGGATTAAGCAGCGTAATCTCATATAGTGTGTCTTAGGAGCCGAAAATTCTAATCTCCATTGTGCGCCTCAGCTTGATAGAGATGCAAAATCAGTGTTAAGGGATATGAGAGTTTGTGACATTTCATTAGGTGGAAATGATAGGACGACTTTTATGTCATCAGCGAAGATATCGATTTTAGAGTGGTTTACAACACTTTGCAGATCATTGACATAGATGAGAAAAAGAAGGGGGCCTAGAACGCTGCTCTGAATTACGCCATATATCGACAATAATATCTTTTGAATTAGATTAAAGGTTATTTGTCAGCCACATTGGGAAGAAATAAGATGTTAGCACGGCTTTCACGCTGCTCCATTTCTCAGGTCGTCGACTCCATGATTCAACACATAACTAGGGTCAAGTATAAGGGTAAGAGTCTTTAATAGATCGAAAATTTTCGAAACAGTGGACAGCTTAGCCGTGACGGAATCGATCATGTTTTCAAGGTTCAGTAGCGTGAACATATTCGTGGACATCTTTTGGTCAAGAACCACATAACATTTTTTCGATTGAGATGTATTACAGTATGCTGCTCTCGATGGTTTCGACTGTTTCTAATGCGGCAAAATGGTACTAAAGAAAATACGTATATTGTGATACAGATAATTAATGACTTGCCAAATTGCGAACTCCTATTTCAAAAATGAATGCTCTTTCTCCTGATGAAATAAAGCTTTCAAAACTCCAGAAACCTACTCAGGTACTACGCCCGAGGACAAAGCGCTCCTAAATAACCATAAAACCCGTGAGTCCCCCCCAGTCCGGGCGGCATTCGTAGGAGCGATGCTGGCCTCGGAGGTCGGATCATCGCCTACCTATATGTACGCGACTAGTCGTGGCCTTTGCCCCGGCGTGGGGACGCGCGCCCTTGAACGGCCTAGACGCGCACTGCTCACGTCCGACCCATTTGCGCTGTTCGTTCCCGTCCGGATTTTTTCGAACTTTACTCGTGGCGGCGGTGTTTATGCCCGCCCTTCGTCTTTCCCCCGGCTGCGGTCCCGTCGCTCGCACCCCCAGCGTCGCTCCTATTCCAGCGGCCGTCCGGTACCACCCTCCAGTCGGCCGGTTCTTCGTCTTGTCCCGTAGGCACCCCAGCCCGTTCGGGCGTCCGGCACACCGTGATGGCGGCGGGACTGGAGCGAACGGTAGCGTTCACCCTTCCTGTCCCGCCTTGGGCCGCACGGTCAGCGCCCGAGGGCGCGCGTACAGCCATCCCGGGATCCCCCGACCCCGGCAGAAGTCCCCCACCCCGACATGGCGGCTACGGTCGATATCCTCTTTGCATCCCCTGGCGGTCTGTGTCCTGCCATCCGGCGCGAAGTGGTGCCTACTCGAGCTGCGCACGGTGTTGTGGGGCGGTTCCTCCCCGGCCGGCGGAGCGGGTCGCCGTGACTCGCGGACGGGGGCCAGGCCGGCCCGGCAGTTAGAGGCTGGGCTGGGCGGTGGGGGGTGGCTGGTTTGGGGTTTGGCCATTGGTCTGGCTGCGTGGGTGGGTGGGGGACTTGGGGGCGGGTTGAGGCTGGGGCGAGGGCGGCGGGGGGGTGGTGGGGGCTGTGGGTGGTGGCGGGGTGTGGGGTGTGGAGCAAGCTCGGCTCCAGGAAGAATGACTCTGCGTATATACGAACGCTAGAGCAATTAAAAAACTAAATGGGTCGAATCTCATAGATTTACGACACACACTCACATGCAGTGAGTGCCACGCGTACCTGATTGCTGAATAACCGTACTCCCAACACTAGTTTGAAAGAAGATGCTTCGCTGCAAATACCCACCCGGAACGATTCTACAGCAACGTTCAATCTAAAGGCTCAAAACGAAAAGGAGTAGATACTTTGAGAAGAGACCATGGTTCTGATATAATTGCACACATAGATAAGGCTGATATGTTTTTTTTAAGATGCAACGTCGAGTTGATGACTCGAACATCTCAGCGCAGTGACTGGTAGCAGGTGTTTTTCAGGAGCATTACAATTAGGCTCATATCTCTCGCTGTTTACTTTCAAAACCTAGAAAAAATTTTGTGAAAATGATTTTATAACACAAAATACTTCATTTTCTAATTTTTCAGTTTTTGTCGAAATTAACTGCAGTCCTTCGTCTTTCCAGTCGATTGGACATGCGACATGCACCGACTGTTTCACCTCTTGGTTATGAGACCTCTCCCACCTTTCATTCACAAATAAGGACTCCTGTGTTCCCTACGATTCAATCCTGATAGTGCCGGGTGTTTTCAAACACACCTTCGAAGGTATCCGTGCACTCTTTTCTACTAGGTGGACTATCGCTCGGTTTCGCTGATACTGATACTGACCTCTCACCGTGCAAGTGAACAGAACACTTATCTTACATTCAGAATAAAAGGAAATAAGAGCGCACGAACTGTATACTCGATATCGAAGTGCTATATGCCCAAACGGATATCATCGAGAAAAATCTGGGAGATGCTTGGCGCGTGCATGTAGCCAACATCAGCCCCGTGCAACTTGAAATTGAACTCCCGTATTACGTTCAAGTTTGGTCAACTTATTTGGAAAAAGATATTGCCAAGCTTTAAGGTGTTCAACGCCTAGCTACTCGTATTACTATTGGGCAATCAGGTAGGTCGTATGAAGAACGATTTGTGAGTCTAGTTATCTTCTCACTGAAAAGAAGGCGACTAAGTGGGGACCTGATTGAAACCTTTAAAATCAATTCAGGTTTCAGTACTATTCATCCAAGTGAAATGCATGCTCTAGCATCAAATGTGGGTACTCGAGGCCACCCAATAAAACTGGCCAATCGACATGTCAGGTCAAACATTTATATGTACTTATTTAGTGGAAGGGTTTTAAATTACTGGAATCGTCTTCCTCAAAAAGTTGTTTGATCTACTTTGGTATTGGTTTCAAGAAGGGACTTGACTTTGTGTGACCTTCTTTATTTTCTGATTTTTTATCCGTCTTTGTATAGTTGGTATGATGGTCATGTTGTCTTTGTAACACACTAATGTCTCTCTTCAACTATTGGTGAGATGAGATTTCCTGTTGCATTCCAGATAACTCTTATACCAGAAGACATCTGCGGAGATATTGTTTGAAGTAGTGGACGCTCTTCTGTGGCATTCCGCCGAAAGAAATCTGGACGCTCGATTAGCTCGTTAGTCACATACAGTCCTGTGCAAACTGAACTGAACTGAACTGATCTGAATCTCATGCAAGAAGATGTTTGTGAAGATATTGTTTGAAGTGGTGAATGCTCTTCTGTGGAATTTCACCGAAAGAAATCTGGACGCGCGATTGGATCGTTAATCACATACAGTCCTGTGCTAACTGAACTGAACTGAACTGAACTTTCGTGCATCCTAGTCCCCAAGTAAAAATGTCTCGCAACTTTGGTCGAATGAACATCGTCCGACTACAAACTCAAGCCATGAATCTAAGTTAGAGCTAGACGAATTAGAAGGTAGTGTAGAAATCGAGTGGAATATTATAAAAAGGCACCTTTCAAAACTACAGGATAATTGTGCTTCTCTACAACCAGTGATAACGCGAGTAAAACCATCCTGGTGGAGCGCGTTTATTCGCAAGGCTATTAGATGTCGTGATCGTAGCTTGAGGGCTTACAAATTCTGTGAAACTCACAGATCTAGACTGCAGTACCTACAGAACAAGAATTCAGTTGTTGCGCTGCAAAGGAAAGCTAAGAGGGACTTCGAAACCCGAATTTCCAAAAAGCAAAGATTAACTTATAAGCTTTTTATGGCTATGTTGAGCCCAAGCAATCATTAAGAGAACAAATAGGTACGTTAGTGCTGGACGATGGCAATACGGCTTTGACTACACCGGAAAAAGCCGATGCGTTGCATTCATTTTTCTGCAGTGTTTATCGGCGCGATTCAGGTAACTGTTTAGAAACTCACGATTGCAGAGCACCTCCCTTTAGCTCGGTGGAGGTCAATCAGGAAATGGTCACCACGATTCTGTTGCAGCTGATAAAACTAAGTCAGCTGGCCCTCACGGTATACATCTGGCTATTCTTCAACTGCTTGCGAATATAGTTAGTCTTGCAATCAGAAATCTTTTAGAAGCTACCTTACTCCAGGGTATACTACCGGATGATTGATAGCGGTAATATCCATATACAAAAGGGTCCCATTTCGGATGTACGCAACTACAGGCCAGTAAGCCTGACAAGCATTCTTTGCAAGTGCTTGGAAAAAATCATTCGGCACCAGGTATGTAAACATTTGGTAGCCAATTCCTTACTATCCGATGCCCAGCACGGATTCTGGAAAGGAAAGTCCTGCCTAACCAATCTTCTAAGCTTTCTGGACGAAGTGACATTACGCCTCGATGAAGGGAGAGTAGTCGAAGTCTGCTATCTTGATTTTCAAAAGGCATTTGACTCGGTGAACCATAGGTACCTTCTGCACAAACTAATTATGTGTGGCGTCACAGGTGACCTACATCGATGAATAGACTGCTTCTTAACTAATCGCACTAACTATGTTAGAATTGCAGGGGAGTGCTCGCAGGAATCACTGATTCTCAGTGGAGTGCCTCAAGGCTCGGTGCTTGGTCCATTACTTTTTCTTATTTTTGTAAACGACCTGGCAGCGTGCTTGAGTTCACGCTGCTTCCTGTTTGCTGATGATGTTGAGATCCTAGGAACCGACAGTAGAGATACGCTTATCTCTGATTTAGAAAAAGTAATCGAGTGGACAAGGACCTGGGACTTGCCACTAAACCTGGGGAAGAGCTGTCTTCTGACGACTGATTTAGCGACAACCCAACTAGAAGTTGGAGAAGGAACTATCAGAATAGCGGCTGCTCAGAAAGTGAAGGATCTTGGCATTACTATAACAGGAGATTTCAAATGGGCTACTCAATGTGCCGAAGCTGCAAACAAGGCTCGCAGAGAATTGTTCAGACTTCGCTCAGCGTTATCTTGCCGAAAACCTTCAATCTTCATTCCCTTATACAAAGTAGTCGTGCGGCCTCACTTGGAATACTGCGTTCAATCCTGGGCACCGTACTTGGAAAAAGGATATAGCATGTCTCGAAAGGGTCCAGCGCCTTGCGACTAGGATGGTTGAGGGTCAGGCAGGTAAAACCTATGAGGCTAGACTCAAGGACCTCGGTTTGTTATCACTTAAGAGACGGGGGCTGCGAGGTGACCTAATAGAAACTTTCAAGATTTTGAAGGGTCTTACGGGTAATAATATTACCGAAATCCTTAAACTTGCCCCTAAAGCAGCTACAAGGTGTAATTCCATGAAACTTCTTAACCATTAACTGCCTGAACTATGATTTACATTGAAATAATTTTTTCTACTGCATTTTTGTGATGAAACTGCTCTCCTTAAATGGGGACAGAAAGTATTTTTAGTTTTTTTATATATCACGGAAAATAAAAAATAGGACAAATTCGGTACAATCGTCCTGTGCTGGCACCCTTTTCATTTATTTCCAGCTATAGTCATATGAGACATAAAAGGTAAAAAAAGATTTCTCAATTAAATTTTTTTAGGTGAAACACACACAGGGTAGAAAAATAGGTTGAATAGAAAATAATGTATTTCCTTCATGCAGTCATCGCGATTAAAACCCATGGAATGCCGCAAAACAGTTCTTAGGCATGTCTAAGCATAAGTAGACATTGCATTTAGTGTAGAATATCTTCGTCTTCCCAAGACAGTTTTTGAACCTGCATCGGTTTCTTTTTTTTCTCGACACAAGGCACATGTGCCAATTGGTCAAACCTCACATCGTGAGATGGGGCTCCACATCTTCTTTTGCTGCTAGCGTCTTCACCTCTTAGAGATGGGCATCCACGTTTAGGAGGCAAGCAAATGTTTACAGCTTCTGTAAGGGTGAAAACTACCTCAAATTTGAAGAACGCAAGCTGGAGTACTTCTTTTATTAGAATAGAAAGCCTCTTGCAGTCTTTACGATAACAAAGCCATGAATTAAGTATAGCCATGCTAATGAAGCGATAGATCAGACGCTGATAAGCTTTCTTTGATTTCATGCGTATTCTATACAAAGGAAAAAGATGGTCTACCAAATCTACACCACCTATTGACTTATTGTATCGTTTCACAATATCAGGGCAAGGTACTTCAACGGACCTCTTTGTAATTTTATCAAATCTGCGGACTGTTGATAGAGGATTTGCCCTGGCAAATGTAAACACCAAATTGACTACATTTTGTCGTACCAGCGAACCAGGGTGACACTTGAATGTCCCTTCACTAGTTCTTTCTATTCAAAGGAACCCCTGCCGTTTTTCATTAGGCGCTTGTCATTCTTCATGTTTTTTGGTAAGCCAGCTTATCGTGGTAGTCTAGCTGTGCCGCAACAAAATATTTTCACATCTGACAAGTATTGCAGAAGGGGCACAGAGGGGAACCAGTTATCAAAAAATACAAGATAGTTCTCATTGGCAGGAATGGTCTTGGCAAGATGTAGCACAATATTTGAGCTAGCACCGATGTTTGGGACGTTGGAATCATCGACGGGGGATATTTTCCCAATACATGGGATGAAATCACACATAGTTCCACGATCGTCAGCGAGTACGAAAAGTTTGTAACAAAATTTTTAGGTTTATTTATCAGATATTGTTTGAGCCTTGATCTGCCTTTGAATGGCACCATTTGCTCATCAGTGCAGAGATTTTGCTCTTTGGTTAGGTTTTGAAATTTTGTTCTTAGATGGTTAACTAGAAGTTTCACTTTGAACATTGGGTCAAAATCAGCATCTCCAGGTTTGCCAGCGTTTGTGTTATCAGCTAAATGAAGATTTCATTTGATGGCTTTAAATCTATCTCGAGACATGCACTCAGCTGCATAGTCAGTGAGAGGAAAGAGCTTCTTGGCACAGTGCATTCTTGTATTTGGTAACTTTGATATTGAGAAATACAGTACAAGTCCCAACCAATTTTCCAGTTCGTTTTTGGTCAGATTCGATGGCTTATTGACATCTTTTTGAACAGAATACAAATTAGATTGCTCAACAATTAGGTTCAACATGTCATCATCAAAATACACTGCAAAATATTTCAAGGGGGATAATATTGCTATGTGATCGGATGGAGGTTTATAAAATGATGGGAGTTCGGTGCACTGTTGAGATCACTCGTACCAGATGTTTTGTGAAATTTTTTCGATGTTCTTTTTAGGGTAGTAATGGTAATGGTTGAATATTCAGTCGATTTTCGAAGTTTTTCGTGGCCATAAAATAATCTTGGAGTGAGACCTGAAAAAGAATCAATACATTAAAATCTTCATTATCTTTTTGAACATTCGAATGAGATTTGGGAACATAAGTGCCGGTTGTATCATTTTTGGGACACGCTCTTGTATAGCTTCACATGCCGGATGTCACATATTTGAGACATATATTCCGACAGTCGTATTTCGCATACAAAAATATTTCATCATTCGTGTATACGGTTGATGTGTTCAAAAGATGTCTATAAATGAAGCAAAAAATTATCAATGAATATACTTACAAGGTTTTTCAGCCATTGCATGCAGAAAAATGAAGCACGGAGTGAAATTTCACAAGCGTCACCTCACTTCCGAAGTTTGTTGACAACTGGCCCGCCGCATGGCTCAGCCGTCTCAAACGCATACCAAACAAGAGCAGAACGTGTGCCGATTCCGATACCCCCGGCATACAAAAGTGATCTGTCTAATTTAACCTATCTTTTACGTTTAAATTTTGTGTACCGAATTTGCCCCATTCGACCGTTAAGTGTAAAGAGTAGGCCCAGGTTGCTGGCACGTGAGCACTTTTTCAGCAACCGTGTGGTCAACTTCTGGAACAAGCTCCCAGATTGTATAGTAAGCCTCCCAAATGTGTTGATCTTTGAAATGGAATTAGACGTTAAATGGTCTATCATATTTCCGCATATTTTCTAATAAAAAACTTTATAAGCAAAACAAAAAACGTGTTTTTACATTTTTATCATATCTGTCTAGGCCTGGACAACCTGACAGCAAATTAGCCCACGTGCAGTCTATGATTGTGTTTTACTTCACCTCAACTAGGCTAGTGATTTCATACACCACACATTGTTCAAGCATATTATTGCATAGTTTTCTGAATAGCTGACCTCTCACCGTGCTGGTGAAGAGAAACCCTACCTTACTTTTCGGATATTCGGAAACAAGAACGTGTGAAAAGTACGAACTTGTATACTCAATATCGAA
>JACCGJ010012163.1:0-11828 GCA_013407085.1 Atriophallophorus winterbourni
GCAGACTGTGCGGCACATTGCCTGAATCAAGTCTGTGAGTTCATGGAATGAAACTGGTAGAGCTGCTACGCATCTAACTTAAAATATCCAGCCAAGAGTTGGTTTGATCGGTGGTTTTCAGGATTTTGTTTCAGTTTGTGGAAAGAATATTGAAGAAGACAACCCCGGTTTATACACAAGAAACCTGATGTGGTATTGTGGTTGGAAGCGACGCAGATAAACAGGATAGCATGCGTAGACTTCGATAGAGAGGTCATGCTTTAAGAATGGAAAATAATCATTATTTTGAACTCAGTTATGCTTGCCACTACAAATCCCGATCTTGACGTTATAAGGTTGACCGGAGTGACTCAAGCAGACGAGTTGTTTGGGCCAACAGAGAAGCTTTTGACCATCCGATTTATGGCTTAAAACCGTGTTCAGTAGCAGTGTTGTTATAAGCATCTTATCAGTTTTGTCTGGTAAATCGTGTTGGATGACGAGGAAAGCGTTTTTGTGAATATAAGAAGCTGACGTGGTGTGTCAATCAACTCATTCACAAATCTTGATTGATGCTTGCAGGCACTTCATCGAATGGTGGCATATGCTTACCGAATTCGTTTTATTACAAGCCTCAGTTGGGAAAAATCCACCTCTTCCCTCCTCAAAGACAGAATTACACCGGTAACATGTAAGGACTGCTTAACTTGTCAACAAACTAAGAAAAAGTAAAATCCTAAAAGATGGTCAAGGGTATGGTACGGCATGAAAGCACAAGCCTGATCCAGGCAATGTGCCGCAGAGTCAGAGACTGCACGTGGGCTAAGATACTGTCAGGTTGCCCAGGCCTAGACAGATATTGTTAAGGAAAATAGCAATGTCAGTGAGACTCCAGCATGTATTCGCATGCAGCTCACTACTGGTGCCAAATATTTTTAGCACGGTGTGAGCTGTACAGCACGATTGCACATCCGTACAATGATTAGTCTGCTTTAGATCGACAATGTAGCATGACACCATCCTTCGGTATATGCTTTGCACCTTCCAAATGCAAAGTTTGTTACAGGATATTGACCCGATCGAAAAAGCGCAAAGCCTAATTAATGAGGAACTTGCGACTGTTTTACCTATTTGGGTAGTTGCATTACTAACAACGCTTGTTTAAATAATATCTTAGCTACGGTAGTTTTTCGTAAGTTGGGCCATCTGTGGCGTCAAACAGGTTTGTCTCTAAAGCTCAAGGGTAGAGTCTATAAAGCTACAGTAGGCGCGGTTTTATTCTACGAATGTGAAACATGGACATTGATAAAATAAATAAAACGTCTGCAGGTATTCGACAATCGGTGTCTCCGCAACATCGCTGGAGTTATTTAGCAAGGGTGAGAGTGATGTATGTACGTATGAAAGCACAAGCCTGATCCAGGCAAAGTGCCGCGCAGTCATAGACTGCACGTGGGCTAAGATACTGTCAGGTTGCCCAGGCCTAGACAGATATGAGGGGGAAATAAAAATAGAGTGAAACAGCTACGAAATCTATAGAAGGGTAGGGGACAGACAGAACGTGAGTTGAAAGCACAACACAGGCGAAAAACTTACTAAATTTTGCCGCTGCTTCGCATCCATCGAGCGCACCGTGCTCCAGAACCAGCGTTTCACACGGGCGACCTGGTCCAGGTGAGACGATGTCGCGTTGTCGGGAAGCTTTTTGTGCGGGAAATTCGGACGACCACTCTCATCCGAGTACGTGGTGTAGCTGGCCAACAACTCGATATCGATATCGCCAGCACCGTTGAGCAACAGTCGCAAGTCCTCCGCGGTCAGTCCATCCAGCGCGTTTGGCGGCAGGACATCAAACACACCCAAACGAAGTTGCTGAGGAATAATAATAATAAAATATCAACGGTATAAGGTTGTCCAGACCGAATTGTAGACGTTGCAGTCATGCACACAGAGTGAGGTTGTTGTTGGCTTCCTTCTGTGGATGTACATTACAATCGCATGAATTTTCATGTTCAACAGATTTTCGAATGAACGATTCGGGAGGAACAATCTCTACCGCAGCGCTTGCAACAATAATCAGAACTCGGTTGTAGGGCGTCAGTTGCAGACCGGCGGCGTGATCTACGTTCAGCAGCCAAGAGCTGTATCTGCTCCTGCCCAGCTTTCAGACGACGCATTACACAATGTCTCCAATGTGAGCGGTCAAGAGCAAGTTCTTCCCAACTCGCTGGATCAATGCCAAGAGATTTCATATCTCTTTTGCAAACGTCTTTGTACCGCAAGTGCGGTCTGCCCAATGGTCGACTTCTTAATTGCAACTCATCATAGAGTAGAGTGAGGTAATCACTTAAATACGGAGAGTCAATGTAACGACAGTGTTGCCGCGTTTAGATGATAGACTGGCATAGATTCATCATTATCATCATCATAACCAACATTGTTCCGGTAGCAAGCGCCGAGTGTATAACTGCCATGAGACATTGAAATAATAAACATAATGGAGACGGGTAGGACCTAAAAAGCTACTGAAATTGACGAAAATTACGCACAGACACACTGGGATGAGGTACCTACACCTCGAATCAAACATGCATTCAAGCAAGTGTCGTGAACGAGTAAGACGACATCAGTATAGATTAATGACGGGACCAAGTCCACAAGGGGGACAAAATGGTTCAATGCGCTAGAATTGTCGATAAGAGCTGTTGTGCCCGCACCTACGACCGAATTTGGTCGCGTGGACATGATTCCTGATTGGTCGAATTACGTACCATGGTTATTATGAATTATTCTTCATAGTACGTGAAGTGAGTACCTTACGAGTTGTCTAATTCGTTTATTGTACCACTATGCTTGTTCTGCATGCTGCGGGAACAAGGAGCCAAAGCCGCTAGGGCAGCAAACGCATTCCGACTTTCACTGACACGTGGCGACACAATCTGCTACCCAAACACTCATCTGGCGAAGTTCTCACAAATAAAACACGTGGCGCTTTGTGTAGCAATCTCCAACGATAAACACTTAAAGACACATAGCTAAGTACTACTACTACTACTACTACTACTACTACTACTACTACTACTACTACTACTACTACTACTACTACTACTACTACTACTACTACTACTACTACTACTACTACTACTACTACTACTACTACTACTACTACTACTACTACTACTACTCCTACTACTACTACTACTCCTACTACTACTACTACTACTACTACTACTACTACTACTACTACTACTACTACTACTACTACTACAACTACTACTACTACTACTACTACCACTACTACTACTACGACTACTACTACTACTACTACTACTACTACTACTACTACGACTACTACTACTACTACTACTACTACTACTACTACTACTACTACTACTACTACTACTACTACTACTACTACTACTACTACTACTACTACTACTACTACTACCCAGGCGTCACTATTTCCGATAACTAAACCTCGACTCATCATCTTACTTCTATACTCACTAAAAAGGAACAGGAATTGTATGAGAACACAAGCCTAATCCAGGCAAAGTGCCGCACAGTCAGAGACTGGACGTGGGCGAAGATACTGTCAGGTTGCCCAGGTCTAGACATACTAAAGTTCAGAAGGCTCTCATTTTATGCGCTTTGTCTTAGCTCTCTTAGCGTTAGCCTTAACGAATTTCTTACTTTACCCTTTCATACATATATCGCTTAATCTGTTGTCCCGTTGTCACGGAATTTTTCTCATACTCCTTTGAAAATACTTTGTGATAATAACATATGGTTTAATAGTTTTTGGCGAAGGCATCCTGGATATGACAATGAAACGACACCTTTCTTATTTCAATCGACTTATTAATAATATTCTCGGAGAGAATAAAAATCACCCGGCCAGAAAATTAACACCAGAATCAACAGACACAACCTACCTCGAGCGGTTCACGAACAGCCTGGAACATTTTGAATTCCGCGTAACGCTTGACAAACTCAAAGACATTTTCATTGGTCACTTCAATCTGATCCCCATTGGGCACCAAATAGTACGTCTGGTTGGCAATCGGCGTTTGAGAGCCACCCGACCCAGACTGCAAAGCGCCACCTTCTTCCGGGGCGGGAATCAATGAGAAGGTCAAACTGTAATCGGAAACGGACTCAGTGGACCCAGGGGAGGTGCTGTGAAGCAACTGACGAAGTCCTTCATAGGTGGTTGGATCGTAGAACGCGAAATCGTGCCAATGCAACGTGCGGCCGAGGATGTGGTTGAGCACGGGGCGGTTGAATCGAAGTGGACAGGTCTCGTTGAACAGTAAACAAATTCCGACCACCCGCCCGATGCCACTGGATGAGCAAACAACATAACAGCCAATAAAAACAATCCGCGAAGATTATGGGGAAATGAAAGGGTAAAGGGGTAATGTGAAAGCACAAGCCTGATCCAGGCAAAGTGCCGCACGTGGGCTGAGATACTGTCAGGTTGCCCAGGCCTAGATAGATATGACAACAGAAATAGAAAGAAATCGCACATATTCGTTAAGGACATAGCTAGTTGCAAAGTATATCAATACAACACCCCAAAGATACATCTGATAGGCAAACGGGATTGAAAGAAAAATCACCCACAGCTTAACGCGGAAACAACCGCAAGAGGGTTTGTACAACGAACCATGGTGTTCAAATGCAAAATGCACGCATGAGCAATCGTGCAGCATTTCTGTGCTGTACGGCTAACATCGTGCTAAATTGAATGGCCGACGGTAGTGAGCTGCATGCTGAAACTCGCTGGAGTCTCACTACCATTTCTATTTCCCCGCATATCTGTCAACCTGACAGTATCTTAGCCCACGTGCAGTCTCTGACTGTGCGGCACTTTGCCTGGATCAGGCTTGTGCAGTCTTACCTTTTTACCTTAATGCAAAATCACAAATTGACCCCTGGTAAGTGCTGATATTGCATGCGCGTAAACTCCGCAACGGGTTTCTTAAGCTTAAGTTCAATGCGTCTTATAATAGCGGAAAAGTAGCAAGCTTTGAAACCCTCGATCAATGGGATTCGTACAACAAACCACCATGTTCAATTACAGAAGAACGGTCAACCACTCAAGACGCTTATAAACAACCAACGTACAAAGACGCAAACATTCCTCGCACATAACACCACAAACGGTTTATAGCTGTTTGGCAGAATGAGGCGTGCAACTACAGGGGATGAGCAACAGTATCAGTTATACGTTCGAAAGGCGTCACATTCTAGCGACAACGATCAATACACATGTAACCTCTCTTAATCAGATTAGCCTTGTCAATGTAATGTGTCGCTCACATCCTACGGACATACACACCACTACCGGTTTCTCGCTATTTACCGTCATTAGGTTGAGAAAGTAAGATTAGGTTCAGTGAGCCTTGAAACAGTGGTAAACAGCCAGAAACCGGTAGTGGTGTGTAAGCGCGGGGGATGTGAGCAACACATCACTTTGGTCATCCATAAGCGCCTTGAGCGCTTGACCACAAATCACTTTGTGATTCTGTGTTTGAACATTGTGGTTCGTTGTCCAAACCCTATGCAACAGTGGCATTCAAGTATAACCTTGTTTTCCATTTATCCACTGTTTCAAGGCTCACTGAACCTAATCTTACTTTCTCAACCTAATGACGGCAAACAGCCAAAAACCGGTAGTGGTGTGTAAGTGCGGGAGATGTGAACATCACATTACTTTGTTTAACACTGTTCCAAAGTTCATTGAATCTCATCTTACTGTGCCCCGTGCTGAGTCGACAGAAAAAACAAGAGTAAAGACTTCCAGCCAGACAGCTGGTGCACAATCTTTCATTTCAATTGACAGCCTGCCTCACACAATAAAGTAGATCTATACGATCGGCCTTATAAAGGACGACCAATGCCACATCGTATATCGAAGAGGCGTGTGAAACATATTAATTTGAAAGAGTTGCAAAAACATCAATGCTTACCACAGAAAAATATTGAACGCTCAAACAGATGAACAACAATGACATCAGCCAACTAACCGGTAAATCGAATAACGCGCCGCCAGTGTAACCGGATCAACATGAACACCTGAGGCCACATTGTTTCCAGGAACAGCCCGTGGGAAATAGTATCCCTGCAGTCCAGGTTGCCAAAACAACGGAACCCTCGCCAAATCCGCAGTGACATCTTCTTCGTCTCCTCCCTTTTCAACACAAGGATCTTGGTCTGATTTGGCGTCGACCGTGGACTCCCGCCAGTTGACTAACCGTTCCAAGATGGGTTGGGATCGTTGAACCAGAGGTGGAGGAGAGGGAGTGACACGATCTTGACTGGAACAAAGAGAGACAGGGGTGAACTCAAAATAATAACACATAACAAGACTTATTCAGTCCGGACACACTAACCTCGGTCGTTCTGGAATACTCCCAGCCTCGGCCATGGTCAACAGAGCAAGTCCTTCATCGATGCGACTGAGCAGAGCGTCGTCGTTTGACAACAATGTGGCACGCTCCGTGGCTGGAAGTTGCATCAGCATGCCTGTGATTCGTGCACAAACATATTCCGTGGGCACGACGGCGTTGACACGGGCATAAAGTCGGTTGCCCATGGAGTAGTAAGCTTGTGAATCGTCCCCTTGGGAACGATGAACCAATTCCGGAGAAGGTGATCGGGTACGGGCCGAAGAACTCAAGGAAGGGCCACGTTGCGAATGACTAGGACTGGCACCTAGGAACAAGAAAATATCATTACAGCAAAAGGAACCTATTCAGAAATAACCACAGCAGCAAGGGTCTTTATCAAGGACAGTAATACACCGACAAAAATTACCGATACAACCATATTACGATGAAATCTTGGAGACGGAGAACGAAACGTAAAAAGCTACGGAACATCTAAACAACGTGATCGTACATTATTAGCGCAGTCGAGATCAGGTTCCAAAGGTTGTTATACCCGGGGTGGCAGTGGGGATAAGCTCCCACTGTTTATAAAATGCTCCCATATGGCGCGCGTCTCAAATAGCCTCTTACAACCAAGTCCAGTTTCTGGACTGCACGAGTGGCTCCCCGAGCCCGGCGGAACTGCTTCTAACAAAAGGAAAAGGGGCGAGGGCGAGTGACTGGCGCTTGAAAACCAGTTTGCTTCGGGCAGATGGAGCTCGTTAGTCTGGAAGGGCATTTCATCTAAGGGAAGGAAAACCTCCGCTGCCTTGCGGGATACCCGATCAGGGGAACGACTTCGGGAGAAAACCCCGAGGAAAAATCTTAAACAGTCTGGCTGACGGTTAGTTGGTGCAAACCACTTCTTTCTATCAACTCCCTGCTGCCTTGCAAGTTGCACTTGGTTGTGCAAAGGCTAGAGAAGCTGACTCGAACGAACACCGAGTGGTGCTGGGGACGCCGGTTTGTACACAAATTCCCAAGAATCTTAATTGAAGCGGACTCATCCTCCAGGAGGAAATAGTCGCTCAAAAGTATAAGTCGAGATCAGGGATCCGTCGAAACTTGAACCCCGTTCATAATCCAGCCGATGTCATAATTGAACAGAACTGGCGATAATGAACGTAACCCGTGTGAAAATTAAATTCGCAAGATGCTTCACCGCAGACGCAAAACCAAGCTGTAGCAGAGTAGCGATAGGCTCTAATTATGGTAACGAACCATTATCATCATCATGGAGGTATGGTATGTATGTATGAAAGCACAAGCCTGATCCAGGCAAAGTGCCGCACAGCCAGAGACTGCACATGGGCGATATTACTGCCAGGTTGCAAAGGCCTAGACAGATATGAGAAAGAAAAAAGAACAGGAAATGGTAGTGAGACTCCAGCCTGTTTCAGCATGCAGCTCACTACCTCTGGCCAATCAATATAGCACGGTGTTAGCCGCACGGCACACAAGTACTGTACGAATATGAAGTAACAAATTGACACGCGTAATATATGTATGGTATGAAAGCACAAGCCAGATCCAGGCAAAGTGACTCACAGTCAAAGGAAACTGCACATGGGCTGAGATACTGTCAGGTTGCCCAAGCCTAGACAGATTTGGGAAAGGAAAATAGCAATGGCAGTGAGACACCAGCGATCTCGAAAAGTTTTAAAACAGAGAAATGAATTCGTACCTGGCGACAATCCCGGGATATGCGTGCCTTCATCCATTAGCACAGGCGTAGAATCCTCACTCGAGGGATGATGAGTTGGCGAAGAAGCAACCATGCTTTCCAGCACCGGAGAGCGATTGAGTGGCGACGAGGTTGGGTAGACCGGTGTGGCCGAAGCCGACAAGCCACCGGCACGACGCCAGGCGGAGGTGCGCGCCCGTCGGGAGGCAGTTCGATTGGGGCTCGGATAGAACGAGATCGAGACGGACGAGGAGGTCGTGGTGGCGGCGGTACCTGTGGACGGTGGCTCCATGGATCGCGGGCTAGCACGCAGTCGACCGAGAGCACCCAGCGACGAATTCGTGCGAGACAGCGGAAGCGGACGACCCATTAAATTATATTGACGATGAGACCAAAGTGTCGGAGTGTGTGCTGGCAGAAATGGCAGGAATCGCGTTTTATAGGTGAGAAAAATATCCGAAAGATCAATAACACGGGAAGTGGAGAAAAGTCAAACATCGAATCCGGAATACAGAGGTGACTAAATCAAGTTATCAAATTCAAATAGCAGGATAATTTAAAGCGGAAATCTTGAGCCAGCGCTAAAAAATCAGACAGTCAACAGAGTCGGGTATTCAACATTTCCAGGAACGTTCTAAGAGCGATTGTAACTCACGTACCAGTATACATCGTCACTCAATACATTAAAAAATGCAAACAGCGTATACAGATTGACATTCAAGTTAGACGACTTTTTGAAAGCACCAAGTGTTTGATACAGACCAAGGCTACACGAAGATCCCCATGTGTGTTATAAATTGTGTTTGAGGACCACAGGCGGAAAGGTTCAGCGCTTTTATTATCTCACAAGTTCATCATTGACTAGAAATAGTCGGGAGGTTTGAAGGATCAGTGTGCTAGGTATTCGGAGATAGTCTTCACTGCAAGTGCCTCATAACGGCTGTCTGGAACGCACGTAAGATGTGGCTGTAAGCCAACGATCGTGAGTGCAGCTGAGACACAATTATTTGCCCCAATGACAGGGATATACTCATAAACTATTACAAAGCGAATGTACTAAAGTCTCTTAGTCGATGCCAAACACGGATGTACAACGCATGAAGATCTCATGCCTCACATCATAAATGACCACAGAGTTTGATTAGGGAGAGATAACTCTTGCGGAATGGTGGGACTTAAATATGTACTTACTTTACTTTTGTGTGACTATCTCCTCCTTGAGGATGAGACGGCTTCAATGAACAGTCTTGGGAATTTGGGAACAAAGCGGCGTCCCCAGCATCACTCGGCGTTTGTTCGAGTCAGCTTCTCTAGCCTTTGCACAACCAAGTGCGACCTGCAAGGCATTTGCCAGAAGCTGTACCAACTAACCGTCTACCAGACTCTGTTTCAGGTTTTTCCTCAGGGTTTTCACCCGAAGCCTTTGCCGTGATCGGGTATCCCGCAAGGCAGTGGAGGTTTAAAATCAGGGTTTTCCTTCCCTTAGAGTTCTTACGGGCTAACGAACTTCATCTACCCGAAACAACATTTAAACTCCCTCATCGGGCGATCGGCATAATCTACGTTCAGTAGTCGAGCGCAGTATCATCTCTTACCCAGCTTGAAAACGACACCTAACACCGTTGTTCCAAAGTGAACGTGGCGTAAAGAATCAACGAACAGATGATAATACCCGAATACAAGATCCGGGAGTTGAAAGGTACATTCCTCACCGAAAAACAGAACCAAACCGCATTAACATTACAGGCTTACCTGATGTACACTGAGAAATTAACGACAGACGCGGGAGCTGTTCAGTGGACAACACCGCGTCGCTGAACTCGGTGAAAAACGAACGGAGCACTCCGGTTCCTTCGCCCGGCTCGTTGGAGAAGACAATTTTGATCCGAGCGCTGGACAACAACGAGGTGTGAACCTGTGGTGGAGTGGCGGCGGCACCACCACCAGACGGAGACGTGGGACTTGCACCAAACAAGGTGCCCAACAACGGCGAATCGGTAGTGGTCCCCAGCAGGAGAGCGACGGCGATTTGGCTGGCCGAAGTAGGTCGTTGTGAACGACCGGACGATGCACTCGGAGTGACCGACTCCCAATTACTCGAGGGCTGCGACTGCCGAGTGGCGAACTCGCGGTTCAATTGTCGGATTGTTTGCACCAGTAACAAGTCCCGGTTACGGTCAAGACGCAGCGTCAAGTCACGCCGGGAGCCTGCACGAATGCGCTCCATTTGTTTGCGGAACTTGGTCTCTTTGAACACAAATCCCCCGAGTTCGTGAATGTAGCTTCGGTGTTCCGCGCCCACATCGTTGGAGAAATGTTTGCCGAAAAATTCCAACGACATGCACCATCGGGAAAGTAACGTGGCTGGGTGAGCGATGGAATCTAACAGACCGCCACCGAAACAAACTGCAAACAAGGAAACAGAGGTGTGGAGACGAAAGCGGAATGCGTGCGATGTGAACGAACACATTAAAACTCGTCAATCAAGGTTTGAGCGAACCGGCAGACGCGCAGCTCACGAATAGTATGTGTGACGGATGAAATCACAAGCCTGATCCAATCAAAGTGCCGCACAGTCAGAGACTGCACGTGGGCTAAGATACTGTCAGGTTGCCCAGGCCTAGACGAATAGTATGACTGACTTGAGGCTTGTAATTTCACACCATATTCCATCGCCAGAAACTAGATGCACCAAGTGACACGACAATCACGGGAAGCGATCCGACTCATCATAATCAGGAACGGCATTACGCAAGTAACATGTACCGAATGCTTAACTGCCATATGACTATGAAAAAAATACAATCCTAAAAGATGGGGACTTTAACGGAAGTGTAAGTACAGACAAACTAGGATGAGGTTGTATACGAACTGAGATACTACCAGATCGCTTAAGCTTAGACAGGAGAACAATTGGGGTTCTCGACCAAAGCCTGAGCCAAAAGGCAGTGGTGTGGGTTGAGACCGAGTTCGTATCATTCGTATCATTTGTATCAATTAATCTGTCCGGTATCATCATCATCATCACAGACAGCATTAAACCGGTGGCATGGACCGAATGCTTGAATGAATGAAAGCACAAGCCTGATCCAGTGCCACACATGTCATAGACAGCATGTGGGCTAAAATACTGTCAGGTTGTCCAGGCCTAGACAGATATGAAAAAGAAAATAGAATAGAAATAGAATCCTCAACTGACATACAACCATGAAAAAGTAAAAACCTAAAAGATGAGTAAGGGTGGGCCTCAAATAGCTACGGATTCTATAGAAGAGTAAGCACAAACAAACTGCGAAGAGGTGTCTATACTTCGAATGGAACAGGCATTCAAACAAGTTTTGTGATGCCCGGAGAACATCATCAAGTATAGCTCTATGAGTCATGGAGGTACACAAACCATCGCATCATGTTAAGCTCTAGTCTCAGCGCGATCTCATGGATAACGCAAACGGCGGAATGATAGATATTTGATTCACCGAAAACCTAGTCATTTGATTGATCAATTGATACTTTGTGAATCGATAAGTTGAAGACGGTAGCGCGAAATTTAATCATGCAAGGCATCACCGAAAGGCGACACAGGGGTCCGTGGTAATGAATGCGCAACGGTGAGTATGTATGAAATCACAAGCCACATACAGACGCACGGTCATTGACTGAACGTGAGCCGAGATACTCTCAGGTTGCGTCGATCTTTAATGCGTATTTCACTCCCCAAAAGGTTAGTTTTA
>JACCGJ010012164.1:0-15937 GCA_013407085.1 Atriophallophorus winterbourni
TAAGTAGGCCTGGTTCACATGACAGTGAATCAGCCGAAGTGGGGGCGACAGATGGTCGGCGTGACTATTCATATGAGTGGCGCAAGACGTTCGGTTGTGTACCCGATGAGCCATTTGTGTTTCGGACACCGGATACACTTATTTCAATTTGCAGATTAGAGTTGTTTAGATGGCGCAAGATGTCGCTATTTGAGGATGAAATACACAAGGCTCGTTCGGCTGGGAATGCACGCAAAAGCTTCTTGTAAGGAACGTGGCAGAACCGGAGGACGTGGTTGGTCTTAGTCTGGCAAACTATTTCCCTATAAAAAGCCACATGTGTCCAATGATGGCAATGCGACGTGGCGTGTGTGACTCGCCACTAAATAAAGTCATTTGCTGCACGGAATTCGTTAGGATATTCGTCGAACAATCGTTGTACAGTTGAGCCCTAGAAAGAATTTGGTCGGAGGTGTAAGGTTCAAAGTAGTTTGAAATTCTTCCTTTCCCTTCAACATTCCTTTTAATTTGAACTTAGTTACAAAACTTAAATTTTGTGAAATAGATTTTGCTTGTGTTTTATTTTCCTACAGTATTTTGATATAAAACATTTCTTTTTGTAATTATTTCTGTTATTGTGAATTATTTCTTTACACGCCTTCGGTCAATAATTTGTTGTAATTGTTCGTTTCGGCCATTGTCGGTCATTTCTCGTTGAATTTGGTTGCCATTTTGGGCACTTGTATTTGGCTCAAAACTAAATCCACCCAGTTTATATAAGAAGCATTCAGGTCTCCAAGAACGATACCATCACCAGTGATACCATACCGTTTGATTTGATCACATAATTCAGGAACGTAAGCGCCAGGTGAGCGGTACATGACCCCAAGTGATGCAGCTCCAGAGCTAGACTTCACCTCACACCAGAGGCTTTCGGCATTTCCAGCATCATGTTGAAACCTTTTCAATACTTCCACAATCAAGTGCTCTTCAAAGTATACGGCAACGCCACCGGCAGATTTCGAAGCTACTTTGTCACTTCTGAATAGCGTATAGTGTGGTAGCGAGCACTCCACATCAGATATATCCATTGTTAACCACGATTCCGTAACAGCAATGATATTTGGCTGTCGCCGACAGGCAATTTCACTAACCTCGTCCAGTTTATTGCGTAAACTCCTCGCATTGAAAAGCAATACTCTAAATCTCTTCACAGAATGACTAACTGGGGTTGGATTGACAGCGGCTTTTAACGAATGTGCGGCCTCCTCCTCACTACCCGAAAATCCACAATATGGAGATCAACCTCGCCAGCTTCCCTGCGTGCTCGCAATTCTTGGGTAGCTGTTTTCATTTTGATTCTATCTTCAGGAGACAGGTCGCGTAGTATCATTAATGGCTCACCCTTAAGACGATGAGCGCGTCTTAGTACCATCTGGACTTGCTCATCCGAAGCTAAAACAATTTCCAGCGTCCGCGGTTTATCATCCTCCTTCTTCCGGCCAAGTCGGAATGCAGAAACCCTTACTGTTCACTCACTATCCCAAATCCTTAAGATAAACTCTTCTTTAGATTTTCTATACTCTCATGGGATCCCAGGTTTCCAGTTCCACATCTTCCTCCACATATTAGTATATCATGAGGTCTTATAGTATTCTCGGGATAACTGGCCATTCAAGTGTCAGGTTGCCGGATCTTAGATATGTTGTTACAAACCTTCATCGTAACCGTGCGTCTTATGATCATTTTTACCATATTACCATATCCTCAACCGTAATCTGCTTACATCAAACCCATTTATGCATAAAAACATGCTTTGCCATAACGTATTTATTATAAAAACAAAAAAAGAAAAAAATGTCGAAAATGCCAAAAATATTGTTTTTTTGTGATCTTTTTTATCGTTTATAATAAATGTACTATTTTACAATGATAACCTCTCACCATGATGGTGAAGAGAATATTTTTCTAATTGTGTTCCAGTACCTCCGACTCCGAAACCAACTCCGATACTGGTCCTTGCTTCTTTCGTGTAAGACTGATTCTTCTACATGAACTGAAATCCATACTGGCAAACAGTTTTGGTTTCCCTTATTCGACAATTCTTCGACTTTCCTGGATCGTACAACCGGCCCAAACCTCATGCAATTTTAAACCACAATCTCTCTTTATCCCCTCCATTTTCTAATTTTTTTTAATTTAACTTCGGGTTTTTATGTGCTTTTCTTCAATCACACATACCAACATTCCGAAGAAGTCAATTTATATATATATATATATGAATGAACTTTCTTTATTTCGAAAATTTATTTTTACTGAGTCAATTATATCTTTAAACCGTTCAATACAGAGAAATATCGCGTCCTTTTAACGCGTACAAACTCTAGCCCAAGCTATTACCGGGGATCACACCCAATTAAGACGACTTCCTCAGAAAGGGACTTAGGCATTATCGTGCAGTCCAACATGTCAGTCTCGGCGACGTGCCTGAGAGCAGCCAATAAAGCAAACGCCATGCTTGGTCTTCTCAAACGTGTTTTTCGCAGATTTGAACCTCAATGCTTGTCGCTTTTGCTTAAAACATTCATCCGTCCACATCTCGAATACGCCGTTCAAGTTTGGTGCCCGTGGTTACTGAAGGACCAAAGACTTCCTGAGGCTACCCAGCGACGCGCCACAAAACTTGTCAGAGGTCTGGCCTCGTATCCTTATCCTGAACGTCTTCGGCTTGTAATTGAGGAAGCGAATGGCATGCAAGTTTTCTTCACTGATGGGTGGTTTCTATCCTCAGCTGAGGTTGGGTCAATGTTTATGTCACCTCCAACAAGCACTTTAGCGGCTTTAGTAGATGCAGCTATGACTTTATTCTGACTACTTCCGTGCTTAACACTTGATGGTGGAAGGCATATGTTACATACAGTCCGAATAATATCGAAGCCACCGATACGTCTCTGGCTTCATTCCTACGCACCGAATATGCATCCATTTGAGACATATTTCACATTGTACTGCTTTTGCATTATCAGCAACCTGCTTAGCGCATACTACTTTTACTACTACTTTAGTGCGACTATCTCCTCTTGGAGGATTAGTCGGCTTCATTGACATCACGGATTGCAGCCGCCCACGCTCGGCGGTTAGAAGCGAGATCCGCGCAGATTGTAAGCCAGGTCCGGTCCCACGTGCGCCATCCGTAGACCGATCGTAGGCCAAGCAGCTCCACGTCCGATCTCACGGTGGCGAGCCAAGTCTTCACTTGTCCTCCGCTACGACAACGCCATTCTGCGCAGGGTGTCGGCGATAGTGTCATCCTGGTTAGTTCAGCGTCCGAGCGTCTCAGGATGTGGTCAAACAATCTCAGTCGGTGTTGCCGCAATATCGAACTCAGGCGAGTGATATCAAAACAACGGTAGCGCATACAAGACAAGCGTCCCCTGAGCGAGCAGCGGGGCACCGATTCCCTTGCATCTTCGTGACAGTAGTTGCTGTATTATCTACTTTTACAGATTTTCTAGTCATAACCATGTTGAAATCCAGTGAGAATCAAATAAATACAAACCAAAGAATTCGTAAGAAGCAAAATACCACGTTGACCTTGAAATCAAATCAGTTCAAAATATTCATCTGAATGCTTTTCCGTCACAAAAGACCCCACGACCGGTTTCGTGCTGTTTGCACTCATCAGGTATGGACAGTAAGATCAGGAACCGCATGCGCGTATGTGCTTCAGTTCTGTTCAGTTGCACAGAACAGTAAGTGGCTAACGAGCCAATCGAGCGTTCAGAATTTCTTTCGGTTGAAAGCTGCAGAGAAACAACCACCACTGCCAAAGCGTTTTTTTCTTATTGTGATTTGGATATCCTCGACGACCGTGACGCTAAAGGATTAGTTCATTTCAGTTGGCACATGACTGTAAATGACTGATAAGCCAATCGAGCGTCCCGAATTTCTGTCTGTAGAAAGTTTTAAAGGAGCGCCCACCACTGCCAAAGTTGTTTTTTTTCCTCTGGTATCCTCGTCATATGCGAATGTACGTCCGGTGTTTTCCAAGCTGTCCTTCGGCCCTAGAATTTGTAGCTGCGACTGAGAAAAACGAAAAGGGTTTATACAAAGTTATACTTGTATGCCACTGTTATAAAGGGTTCGTACAACGAACCACGATGTTTAGACACGGAATCCCGAAGTGATTCTTCGTCAAGCACTCAAGGCGCTTATGGATGACCAAAATAATGTGTTGCTCACATCCCCATCCCTTACACACCACTACTGGTTTATGGCTGTTTGCCGTCATCAGGTGGAGATAGTTTCAAGGCTCACTGAACCTGATCTTACTGTCTCCACCTGACGTCGGCAAACAGCCATAAACCGGTAGTTGTGTGTAAGGGATGGGGATGTCAGCAACACAACTTTGGGAGGGTTACTCTTCACCAAGCCGGTGAGAGGTGAGCCATGAAAAATTGGTGCGTACATTCAAAACATGACATTTAAAACAAGGCAAAATATAACAGGATTTTTTCAAATCGTGGTCAAGACAATATAACTTCAATATGAACAAAAAACGGACGATTCTGACGACAGACAACCTGTATATTCACGGAAAACGTCTTGGAAAAGCCCAAGCCACAAGGCATCTAAACGCCTTTTAAATGCGCCTATTGATGTGCAAGCTATTAGTCCCTCAGCAGCTTGTTCTAGAAGCTTACCACTCTTTTACTGAAAAAGTGTTGCCTAAGATTCAGACGGCTGTGGTTTTTCACAAGCTTTAATGTATATCCTCTAGTTAAGGGGTTGATCGCTCGAGAGAACATGATTTGACAGCCCTCGTCGCATATTCAGCATCAGTTCAGTTCAGTTCAGTTAAGTTAAGTTTGCACCGGAAAGTTTGTGGCTAAAGAGACAATCGAGGGTCCAGAATTTCTTCTGGTGGAAAGCTGCAGAGAACCACCCACCTCTGCCAAAAAGCTTTTTCTTTTTGTCTGTTTGAATTCTTCCACGATCACGACGTCAAATAAATATCCGGATTGTATTTAGTGATCACCCGCGTTATAATCGACGCTGGAAAGAGAAAAAATCAGTTTCTCTTCAGGAGCACGGTGAGAAATCAGCTAAAGTAGATTAGTGTATAAAGAGCAAAACTCTATCATTTACATGATTTACCTAAAAACGCTGACAGGTGAACTACCGTAAATACCCGCGTATAGGACGCATTTTTTCTTCATAAGTTGCCCTAAAAACCCAAGAGCGTCTTATCCATGGATACTTTTATTATAAAAATTATGCATTTATCATAATATCAAAAATTTATTATAAAAATTTCAAACTAACCGGTTCAATATTTATCAATATTTATCATCGTCGTCACTGTCTTCATTCAACAAAGCAGCCAACTCCTGTTGTGTTATGCAATCATCATGATAGTCCAGCTCTTCCTCCCTTTCGTCGTCACCATCGTTGTCTCGGTCGTCCATCCAGAGAATATCGTCTTCCGTGCCGTCTAACATGTTGCTAATAGAACATTTCTTGAATACCTTCACCACGGTATTGATTGGCAATTCTTTCCAGGTATCTACTATCCGTTGGCAGATCGTAGGTACTTTCGGCTTCTCTCCATTTTCTGATCACGCATTCAGTTGGACCAAATTGCCGCTCAGCTGCCCAGTTTCCGTGTTTTTCCGCGTACTTGATCACTTCCATTTTAAAGTTTGAAGTATAGCTCTGTCGTTTTGTCTTTGTCATGCTGGAGGGTAATAATGAACTGTATCTTTAAAAAGACCGGTAATAGGTAAAATATTTATACTGCTGATGTTTAATATAATGAAAGTGTAATATCAATCAATCATGGAGTAGTATTTGACTCTCGTTGGAGCAGAAACGTTTCCTTAAAAAATGTCATCCAATCAATCGACATGACGCCCAAGAATGAGAAGTGCACTTTCCACGATAGTCTACATAAGCTAGACAGACATCTGCTGACTGACAGGATGAATGAGTCAGCAATCAGCAAACACGACTATCATAGCGATTGTATGGAGGTCACCGTGATTGACTCAAGTTCACCGTTTCTATAAAAATTAATGGAAATTAAGGACTAAAATTAGGATGCGTCCTACACATAGGTACACAGTTTTTCCATCGTTTTTGGGTTCAATATCCACTGCGTCCTATGCATGGTATCATCCTATACGCGGGTATTTACGGTACTTAAGCTTTATAGCAAATTGGGAGAGGATTCAGGAAAAAACTTATTTCAGTTGCGGTCCAAACCCTGCTTGAAACTCAATACGGTACTGCCGGATATAAGTTTTTCTGGAAGAATGTTCGAGAAGTTTACCATCATAAAGCTGAAAAAGTGTTTCCTAATGTCATGCCTTGTCGCTCCTAAGTATTTGTAAGAGAATGGCCCCGGGTGCTCAGCTCTGGACTTGATGTAAAGAAGTCTCATCACACACGCGTGTTATCCCGATGTGTCCAAAGCATTCGATCGTGTCAACCACAGTCTTTTACTACAAAAAATGGAGCGATTTGGTATAAAGGGTTCATTACTAGCCTGGTTTGAGGATTACCTCCGCGAACGTGTCATTCGAGTAAGGGTTGACGGTACTTTATCACGACCCATTGCAGTAACGAATGGGGTGCCGCAGGTATCAGTGCTTGGACCAATTCTTTTCCTGATCTATGTACACGACTCACCTAAACTTGTTCGCAGCAAAATCTTGTTATTTGCCGATGACATCAAGCTGTGGACACAAGTACGCACAACTGAAGATTGCAGACAGCTTCAGCTGGACCTCGATGCCTTACAGAAAGGGTCAGTTAGAAACGAACTACCTTTCAATGTCAGGAAGACGTTTCGAGTTCTCTTACACCCTTGGTTCCCATATTCTTGAAAGCACTGACAAGGAGAAGGACTCGGGTGTGTGGGTGAGCAGCACGTTGAAACCGTCACATAACGCCACAGCTGTCTATGAAAAGACGTTACGAGTACGGCTACTGCTAAAACGCGTGTTCGTGAGTTTCACGAAGCAAGCTATTCATCGAATAATTAATACGTACTTGAGGCCAACGATGGAGTATGCGGTTCAGGCTTGGTCACCCGGGCTACAGAAGGACATCAGCCTCTTGCAGAGAATATATCATCGGACCACCAAGCTCGTACGTGGTTTAAAACATAAACAATACGAAGATCGGATTACAAGCCTCAATCTCTTCGACTTTCGCTACCGCCGTCTTAGAGGCGAGTTGATTCTTATGTTTAATATACTTCATACCCACAACCATCCCCTGAATCAACTATTCACACGACTACCACCACGAACAAGCCGGAGTCATAACTATACAGTACTTATTCCAGACTCGAGGCTGCACTGTCGAAGGTATTTTTATTCTGTACGTGTAAGTTTTACTTGGAACTCCCTACCCTGTAACGTTGCACATTCCCCCAACTTAGATATATTCAAATCAAACTTGGACAACTTCATGTTAACCAATCCAAACATTGAAACAATATATTCTGCATCCTAAAGCTTTGAACCCATGCATCGAAGTAAACCATACATATTTACCCTATCAAACCGATTGAAAACAATTTCTGCTCTTTGTATTTTACGTGATTCCTGAACTGATCAGTAGGCAAACAAATCCGGTTTTACTAACTATGTTATTTGTAATTCTCACATTATTCTGTGGTTCTTGTAAAGCTATGTGGTTTCTAGACCATTAAATTGAATTGAATGAATTGGTACGCTACTTAAACCCTTCAAGACTTTAGAGGTTTCAATTGAGTAACCTCTTAAACGACGGCTCGTAAAGGAGGAAAGATCGAGAAACATCAGGCGTACAGTGTACGATCTCCATCGCTGACCCTTAATCATGCGAGTTGCGAGGCGCTGCACTATTTCAAGTCAAAGGATGTCCTTTTTATAGTGAGGACACCACGCTTGGACACAATATTAAAGATGCGGCCGAACTACTGCCTAGTAAATTGGCAAAAATAAATCAGGTCATCTGCTCCATAGCACTGATTTTCGCCGAAAAATCACCTTGCGTGCACGCTGAGCTGCAGCGGCACATTGCTCCACCCATTTGAAGTCAACCTCAACCAGTACTCCCAAATCTTTAACAAACTCTGCGGCGTTAACACTGAGGAAATTTCCCGACACCTGGACCGAAATCTTATCACCCAGTTCTGAAAAGAGTTTGCGCTCAATAAAGTTCAGTGTGAGGTCCCCCGGTATGTAGTTCAGTTCAGTTGCACATGACAGTAAGTGGCTAACGAGCCAATCGAGCGTCTACAATTTCTTTCGCTGAAAAGCTTCACAGAAGAAACCACCACTGCCATAGCCTTTCTTTTTATTGTGCTTTGGATATCCTCGACGGTCGCGACACTAAAAGATTATCCGGTTTGTATTAATTAAGCACCTCGGTATGAATGATGCTGGAAAAATGAAAATAAATTTCTCCTCCCCAGTACGGTGAGAGGTCAGCTAAAGAAAAGTGGTCTATAAAAACTGATTTCTAGCATTCCCTTGATTTACCAGATAACGCTGAAAATGGTGAACTACCTAATATTGCATAGCAATTAGGTGTAGTACTCAGGAAAAACTAACCCCAAATGCGGTCCAAACCATTTTTAAACTCGCGACAGAACTGAAGTATATAAGTTTTTCTGGAAGCCATTTCCAGAAATTTACCCCTCTGATGCAGAAAAAGCTTTTCCAGGATTCTAGTCTACATAGCTCTTTAGCAAGTTTGAGCTAATGCCCGCTGGTGCCCAGATCTGGACTTTATGCATAGAAGTCGTAAATGTTAACACCACTTAACTCCTTGAAGATCTTGGAGGTTTTAATTAAGTTGCCTCTCAATGGAAGGCGTGCAGCGTAAGGTTTCCCCCGCTGACCCTCAATCCTGCGAGTTGCGAGACGCTATACGCTTCCGAATCGAACAATATCCTTCTTGTAGTAAAGCACCAAACTATATTCTAAACGGGGCCGAACTAATGCTTTGTAAAGGAGCAGGAATACATCGGGTCTTTTGCTCCAGAGCACGGATCTCAGCCGAAAGCGCACTTTGTGAGCACCTTGAGCTGCAGCGGAGCATTGGTCCTCCCATTTGAAGTCAGTCCTAACCAGTACTCCCAAATCCTCAACACTCTGTGTGGCGTTAACAATGACAGAATTTCCCAACACCTGGACTGAAATCTTATCAACCAGGGCTGACAAGATTTGGCTCTTATTAATGTTCAGTGTGAGATCCCACGGCGATAATCACCAAGTCGAAACAAGTGCTCAGATTCTTTTGATGGTGTGCTTGAAAACACCCGCAACTACCAGGGTTGATTTGTACCTGTAAATGGGAGGTGAGACATGTCAAATCACCGAAATATGAGAGAAATACTTCATGTTGCATGTCCAATCGAATGAAAAGACGAGGGACAGCAGTTTATTTTGACGAAAACGAAAAAGTAAGAAACAACGATTTCTTGTGTGTTTCAACAACATTTTTACAACATTTTTCTGTCTTTTACAGTAAATATGGAGAGATTCTAATCCTAGGGTAATGCTCCAGAAAGAGCACTTGCCACCATTGGTGCATCCCATACTTGAATATATCTACTGAAGATACCGAGATTACTTCTGCTAGAAGTAATTTCCACGCGTTCACTACATGCTGAAGTAGTACATTCTAGATTCCAGGTTGGTGTGCTTTTTACTCATCTTGAGAGTGTGCTCTTGTGTACCAACTAGAGAAAAGCATTGAATGAAGTCATCGATTTAGAGACAGTTTAATCCTTTGATAACTATACAGGTTTGAATAAGATCCCCCCTATTCTGCCTCCTCATGAGCGAGAAAAGTCCTTATGCTGAGAGAGGATTTTCATGGTTGGTGCATGACAAATTTACGATGTTGCGCGTGACCAGTTTCTGTACCTCTTCTGGCTACATTATATTCTTCTGGTAATACGACCTTCAAGCATAAATACTGTATTTTTGATGCTACCTTACCATTGCATTGTAGTGGGGTAACTGCCCATCCGCTTTTCTGCATGTGAGGGGTGAACGTAGTCGAAAGTGTTCCCTCATAACCGTTTTAGTTGCAGCAGCCTATTGCCTGGCCCACTTATCGTTTGTGGGGACTCTAATTACCAAGTGTTTAGTAGAATATACCCCACGAAATTCCGTGTGGGCTGAAGGCGTAAATTGCAATAATGTTACCTGCCAGTGTAGAGAGCAAGTGACTCTTCTCTAGGTTAAGGTTAAGCTTCCACTAAACCGCTCTTTCGTCACAGCTTCTACGTCATATATCGAATCGGAGTTAGCCGACCTACAGACAATATTTACGCCATCAGAAAACACATTACTTGGTGAGCGCGGTTGGTTTGCTAGATCATCAATGAAGATGAGGTACAGCAACGGCCACAAGACTGAGCTCTGTGAACCCCACTCGTTAAATGCGCACAAGCGGAGTATGTATCATCTACATTGACAGTAAACGAACGGTCATTATGGAATGCGCGAATCTAGCCTAGTTGGTCTCCTGATAGTCCTATGGTTAAGAGTTCCAGAAGCAAGAGCCTGTGGTTGACTGGAACAAAAGCTTTACCAAAGTCAAGATAGAGGACTTCTACCGCTATGCCATCATCCATCCTCTTATTGACCGCGTTTGGAAAGCACAACAAGTTAGTCAGACAAGACATACATTTCAGGAATCAGTGTTGTGCGGCATTTAAAATAAATAAATGAATAAACTTTATTCTTGTAAATTCAAAGCATGTTGACCATGATCAATAATTTCCAAAATGTTTGTACAATCAGATTGTAGTATGAACATTTGCAAAAACAATTTTCATGGTCATTTCTTCAGCGGAATTTAACGACCGAAAAATATAAAGGTAACAGTATTTAAAAGTTGCTTTCAGATAGTCCGTACGTGATCTGATATAGTACAAAAAACACAGGTATTGCGAAGAAACGTCAATGAATGATCCCTGAAGCACTGATGTTTAGCGGATAATGTCCATCGAGGATAAGTGAAAAATCTCTGTTGTTGATGTTCCAAACTTTTTCATTTTGATTGTTCGAAATAAACTGATCTTTCCTGAATATGAACCGTTTTTCTGTCCGCTAGGCGAAGGCAATTCATTCCACTAGGTTGAGATCTGGGGGCTTGTTTCATTTGGGTGCGGATTCAGAATTGTGCTGTGAAGAAAATACTCGAAAGTGGGAGAATGTTGTTTCAAACGCTATGAAAATTTATTGAAAGAGAATGTTTGTTAAATTATGCAAAAATTTCGTCGTAGATCAACTTTTCCATAACCTTACAAAGTACACTAGTAGGCTAGCCGGGCGGTAATTTCTGAACGCAGAATAAGCTCCTTCCTTATCAATAAGCACAACAACGGCTGTTTTGCAGTCCAAAGGAATGTTGCCCTCTCTGAGGGATGTTTTTTAACGTTCTGTGATAGGCGAGGCTAATCTAGGAGCTAGTCGTCTGATCACTTGTGGGTTGATAATATAGGGCCATTCTGATTTGTTGTATTCTAGGCTGGCCAATATAGTCTCGACATCGTGTACCTCTAATGTAAGCCCGCCGCACAGAAGCGTTCTGTGACTGTACACTGGAGGGATGGCACAAAGTATTTATGGTCATCATCTCGACGTTATACGCTTTAAAAATGCAAGGAAAACAAGTTAGCCATTTCTATGCTTGCAATGACTGTGGAGTAATCGTCTCTTCTCACGGTACCTACTACATTTCGTGTTGAACTTTGTAATTGATTGTATTGTATTGAATTGAATGAAACAACCAACCTAAGAATAGAAGTGAGAATAAACCACGATCAGTATTCGAATTACGCGGTATATTTTTATGCATATAATCTTAACAACGAGAATATGAATAACAGTATTATTGATAAAACAAGGATCATATTGTGCCTACCTAATGAGTGTAAGCAGCACGAAACCGGCCGTGGGGTTTGTGACGGAAAAGCATGCAAATGAATATTTAGTATTATTGCTTGTTATTCGAACAATCACCACATCCACCGTATTTTTCAATCGTCCTCGGATTTGTTTAATTTCGAATAGGTTTGCTCCTCAGTCTTACCGATTGTCTTGCAGGTTGACTTGATTCAGTATTCTCGGGAGAATCTAGAAGTGTTGTTATGATTTTTAACGCAACCAGTATTAGAAAGCAACTGACCTGAATCCTGGTAGATGATTTGATCTGCATGACGCTTGTGCACACTTCCGTCTTCCAGATCAAGTATTTTCCCCATAGTTCTTCCGATTTTGTTTTATACACTCCCGGTACTTGGACGATAATCACTCCCACGATAGTATGATACTTCAGCCAATCCAAGTTCCAGTAGATTTGATCTCGAGGATCGAGATTTTGATAACATGGATAATGTATTTCCGTTGGCCGAATGTTTACTATTACGATATTGAAGCAAGAAATTTTCAATACATCGATCAAGTTCATTAAATGTTGTTGGAGAACGAGAGGAGATGGCACGTTTTAGCGTACCTACAAAGTTTTCGGCTAATCCATTCGACTGTGGATGTCTGGGTGCAGTAAACAAATGTCGGCTACTAAGTGAATGTAGCCACTGAGCAACACATGAAGCAGAGAGATGGCTTCCATTTTCACTGACAACAGCTATAGGCACATTTCACGACTGAAAACCTTTCGTAATGCAAGCATTTTGAAACCAGAATTGTGTTTAGTCATAAGGATTACTTCTGGACGTTGTGAATACGAATCGATGATAACAAGTGCATAGTATGTTTTAGAAATTGTCCGCAGTAATCCATATTATACGTTGCAAGGCTTCACTAGCTAATGGCCAAGGAGTCCATTTTGATGGCTCACGGAATAATATGTGATTACAAGAATGGTATGAAGAAGCAGTTCTAAGGATATCAGTATCAATTTCAGGCCACCAGCATAATTGTCTGGTCAACGATTTCATTTTTTCAAGATTCTGGAATGCAAATCATCAAGTATTTGTTTGCGAAGTGAAGGAGGAATAATAATACGATCATTGACACACAACAGACCTTCAAGTGTCAGACATAATTCATCACGACGCTAATAGTAAGCAGGATATTTTTTCTTGCATGTGTCTGACCAACCTCGTTCAATTGAAGCCATAATCTGACCAAGATATTTCTTTGTTCCAAATATGAACGAGATACACACAGCGGTTGAACCAACAAGCAGTCTGTACTGCCAGCCTTTTCATATGTCACAGCATGGCGGGATAAGTAATCTACATACGGAATTTGTTTTGCGATGGTCAATGGTGTAATTGTGTGTGGAACACACAATACCGGATAACCATTTTGTACCTAAACAGCGCCAATTCCATGAGGAGAAGCATAAGCAATTAAAACAGAACGCAAATTTGTTGTTAACGGCTTTAGTACAACACCGGATTGCAATATGGATAAAGGATCCCGAAGTGTCTTCTCATGTTCGGAAGTCCACTCGAACGTTGTAGCATTCAGAAATGTACACAATAAATTAAAAACAGTTGCAAAATTTGGGATAAATTTAGAATAATATTGTAGCAATCCCATTACCGATCAAAGTTTACTTAAAGAATTTGGCAATTTCATTTTCACCAGAGGTTTGAGACGATTTTAGTCCGAACGGTGTCCATAAGAAGATACACGGTATCCAAGACAATTAATCTCATCAACAGAAATGATGCATTTATCCGGCTTTAATTTCGCGTTAAAATGTTTGAAACGAGAGAGTCGAGCTAATAAATGTTGTTAGTAAACACAATTATCGGGTGCATGAATAATAATGTCGTCTTGATTTACTTCGACACCTGGGAGACCATCAACAATATTGTTTTTCTTGAAATACAGTGGATGAAACAGATAATTTAGACGGAAGAAACTTATAAAGATGTAATCCAAAAGGCGTGTTAATGGTTGTAGCCTCACTTGATGTTTCATCAAGTGGTATTTGTAAATAGGCTTCCTTCAGATCGATTTTAGAGAAAACACACGAACCATGTAAACTATATAATATAGCCTCAGCTTCCTAAGTCGTACAACTTCGTTTCACTAATCGAGGGTTCAGTGTCACTCTGTAATCTACACAAACACGGGCGTTTGACCATCTCTTTTCAGATGTGTAACTATTGGCGTGGCCATTTGTAGGCTGCCACTGGAACACGAATTCCAAGTCCACACAAATAATTATTCACTTTTTGAACAGGTTCCCTTAAACCATATGCGATCAGGTGACGTTTCAAAAATATAGGATCACCAGTTATTTTTAAATGAATAATTTTGATTTTCATGTCACTGGAATGTGATGCACACTGACGAATTGAATCTTTTATTTCACGAGAGTCAAATTTTGATAATGAACTTGTAGACCAAAAGAAAAAGTCAATATTGATTAATTACAGCGATTTTAAACAAAGGATAGATGGCCCACATTTAGTGACAACGAATGAACGCTCAACCGGTTTTTCAGTATTATATCTGACTGGAATAGAGCAAACTCCGACGACAGTTACAGAATATCCGGTAACGCCGTGAATTAAACTGTCAGATTGATTATCTTGAACATCAGGGGCAGAACGTTTTGAGTCATTCAATGAAATTAATGATTCCACACTTCCTGTATCAAGTATCATTACTTTGGAACCATAACTACTGAATATACTTTTGCGAATATGAGACACCGTGGATGGTAATACTGATAAAACAGTGATCTGATTTGATTTTCAACATTGAAAACTTCTGTATCATTACTATGCACATAACGTCTTAGGATTTCGACAAACTAACTCAATATGTCCAAGTTTACTACATTTAAGACACTTGGCATTACGAAATGGACAAGTAAAGCGAGAATGTAACTTTCCACAGGATGCACATTTGCCAAACGTCAGATTGTCAACATTGAACTTGCTTTTGGTGAATTTACTTATTCTGTCTGGTTTAACCTCAGAATCACTTTGCCGCTGTGGTCAGTTGCTCGAATGACGTTTAGATTTGAAGGTTCCAAACAAAACAGATTGAGTGTCAGCATTAATTTGACGATTAGTTTCTTTTGCAACATCTTCATAATGTTCACATATTCTCTTAAGATTTTCAAAAGTTGGATTGTTCACCATCAATAACTTACGATATAAATCAGGTTCGTTGACACCAGCGATTAAACGATCTCTTAAATGATCATTTAGTTTATCTTCAAAAGCACAACATGAAGCATGTGTTTGCGATTCGAGAATAAATTGACGAATAGATTGATTTTCGTTTCATTGCATTATATTGAATCGAGCACGTTCAGCAATTTCGAAACTTTTCAGAGTGACATGTGCGAATATAATTGATTCCAATTGATTGAAAGTCTTCCTGTCAAGTGGGACAGGAAATGATAAATTGTAGTATATGAATAATCGATTTGTATAACCTGTACCAAACCCAGAAGTAGCAATCAGAATAAGCAACTGGTTACGAAGTATATTCGAATATCGCGCAATTAATAATTATGGCGTAATATAAAATTTAAATGAATAAAGAGTCATTGATTGTCTGTAGTGCAATTATCACATAAAGTTTCCAACCGAGCATAAGCATCTTCTCCTGCTAAAGTTAACAAATGCGTAGTAATAATTGAATCAGTCATTTCACCCTTAGTAAGGCACCAAAGTTCAAAACGTTCCAGATAATCGTCGATTTCTCGGGAGGTTCCATGTATATTGAGAGATTCGAAATTTTTAGGGAACGACAGCTAATCACGACGCCAATTGTAATGGATTGTATTGTATTGAGTGAAAGTCAGAATAAACCACGCTCAGTATTCGAATTACGTGGTATATATTATTGTATATTAGTTTACCAATGAGAATATGAATAACAGTATTATTGATTTTTATTCGAACAATCACCACAGCATTCAGATAAAACGTAGCTGTAATATCGTT
>JACCGJ010012165.1:0-38562 GCA_013407085.1 Atriophallophorus winterbourni
TGCCCTACACAACCGTTCACAATCCGACCCGACATCAATTGCATCGCCTAACACACTAGCTAGCATGGTATAAGAGAAAACGCGTACCACACATTGAACCAGTGTCACACACACTCGGCATCGCCAACTTCTACATCAACTAACCGCGTGGGACAAAGCATACGCGAACTTAGCATCGCTTCATTTCAACGCCCAGTACTCTTGAGTAACTAATGACGCTCTGGGATCTTTGCCTCCACACCTCATTCAAGTTCAATGGAAAATTGTATGAGCAGATCAAAGGAATTCCAATGGGGTTGCCTATCTCTGGACTGATAGTGGAAGGTGTAATGTAGAGATTGGAACGCATTACCATTCCTCTAATAGAACCCAAACTTAGGGTACGCTACGTGGACGACACCTTCGTCAAAATCAAGAGATTGCAAGTCGAATACCCTTATAGACCACTGAATTGTGTCTTCACGGGAATAAAGTTCACGAAAGGAACATAAATCAACAGGTGCCTACCGTTCTTGGATGTCCTCGTCACTAGAAGCGACACAGGATTCCTCCGGACAAAGCATACGCGAACTTAGCATCGCTTCATTGCAAAGTCCAGTACGCCTGACCTCAACGCGCAAGCCACACCCTTCTAACCAATTCCACCCGATTGACGGCCCGTCTACTTCCCCGCCGATGCCCGATCCGGCCATTATTGGGTACAATGGCTGACCGCCTACACACCCCCATGCCGCCGGAGTGCGTGCGTAGAATGAGCGAAGTGTATTATTAACGCAACGCTCGTGTTTCGCGGTCAAAGCGACGGGTTTGCGAAGTCGCTCGTTGCGTGTGGTTGTATAGTCGTACGTGCGAGTGATAATTCGATTTTGCGCTTGTGGGATGCTGTGCCGTGGACTGTGTGCGGAACTCGGCGAGGCTGGCTCGCGAGAGTGGGAACGAACCGTGCGTGGTTGCGAAAGTAGTGTTCACATGTTTCGCTTTTTCCTATAAACGATCTACTTATTAGGAGTGATGTTTGAAAACAAAACGAGGGCGCTTTGTTTGCAAGCGCATTCAGCGACCGTAGGCAGCGTCGCGGGTGGTACGCAAGCATACACACGTTTGCCGAACAATGGGTGCAAAACGTAGTGAAAATTCGGAGAATTCACTTGCGAAAACGGCCGCGACACCCGGTATTCCCAGCCGGTCACCCATGCACGTACTAACCGGGCCCAACGTTGCTTAACTTCGGTGATCGGACGAGAACCGGTGTTTCCAACGTGGTATGGTCGCGGCCGAACGAGTGCGCACCACAGGCCTATATCAAACCAAACCGACAATAACTACGTACCACACACGTACACAACACCTAAACCGCTGCCCGCACAACAACGTGCCCTACACAACCGTTCACAATCCGCCCCGAAATCAATTGCATCGCCTAACACACTAGCTAGCATGGTATAAGAGAACACGCGTACCACACATTGAACCAGTGTCACACACTCGGCATCGCCAACTTCTGCATCAACTAACCACGTGGGACAAAGCATACGCGAACTTAGCATCGCTTCATTTCAACGTCCAGTACTCTTGAGTAACTAATGACGCTCTGGGATCTTTGCCTCCACACTCCATTCAAGTTCAATGGAAAATTGTATGAGCAGATCAAAGGAATTCCAATGGGGTTGCCTATCTCTGGACTGATAGTGGAAGGTGTAATGTAGAGATTGGAACGCATTACCATTCCTCTAATAGAACCGAAACTTAGGGTACGCTACGTGGGCGACACCTTCGTCAAAATCAAGAGATTGCAAGTCGAATACCCTCATAGACCACTGAATTGTGTCTACACGGGAATAAAGTTCACGAAAGAAACAGAAATCAACAGGTGCCTACCGTTCTTGGATGTCCTCGTCACCAGAAGCGACACAGGATTTCTCCGGACAAAGCATACGCGAACTTAGCATCGCTTCATTGCAAAGTCCAGTACGCCTGACCTCAACGCGCAAGCCACACCCTTCTAACCAATTACACCCGACTGACGGCCCGTCTACTTCCCCGCTGATGCCCGATCGGGCCATTGTTGGGTACAATGGCTGACCGCCTACACACCACCATGCCGCCGGAGTGCGTGCGTAGAATGAGCGAAGTGTATTATTAACGCAACGCTCGTGTTTCGCGGTCAAAGCGACGGGTTTGCGAAGTCGCTCGTTGCGTGTGGTCGTATAGTCGTACGTGCGAGGGATAATTCGATTTTGCGCTTGTGGGTTGCTGTGCCGTGGACTGTGTGCGGAACTCGGCGAGGCTGGCTCGCGAGAGTGGGAACGAACCGTGCGTGGTTGCGAAAGTAGTGTTCACATGTTTCGCTTTTTCCTATAAACGATCTACCTATTAGTAGTGATGTTTGAAAACAAAACGAGGGCGCTTTGTTTGCAAGCGCATTCAGCGACCGTAGGCAGCGTCGCGGGTGGTACGCAAGCATACCCACGTTTGCCGAACAATGGGTGCAAAACGTAGTGAAAATTCGGAGAATTCACTTGCGAAAACGGCCGCGACACCCGGTATTCCCAGCCGGTCACCCATGCAAGTACTAACCGGGCCCAACGTTGCTTAACTCCGGTGATCGGACGAGAACCGGTGTTTCCAACGTGGTATGGTCGCGGCCGAACGAGTGCGCACCACAGGCCTATATCAAACCAAACCGACAATAACTACGCACCACACACGTACACAACACCTAAACCGCTGCCCGCACAACAACGTGCCCTACACAACCGTTCACAATCCGACCCGACATCAATTGCATCGCCTAACACACTAGCTAGCATGGTATAAGAGAAAACGCGTACCACACATTGAACCAGTGTCACACACACTCGGCATCGCCAACTTCTACATCAACTAACCGCGTGGGACAAAGCATACGCGAACTTAGCATCGCTTCATTTCAACGCCCAGTACTCTTGAGTAACTAATGACGCTCTGGGATCTTTGCCTCCACACCTCATTCAAGTTCAATGGAAAATTGTATGAGCAGATCAAAGGAATTCCAATGGGGTTGCCTATCTCTGGACTGATAGTGGAAGGTGTAATGTAGAGATTGGAACGCATTACCATTCCTCTAATAGAACCCAAACTTAGGGTACGCTACGTGGACGACACCTTCGTCAAAATCAAGAGATTGCAAGTCGAATACCCTTATAGACCACTGAATTGTGTCTTCACGGGAATAAAGTTCACGAAAGGAACATAAATCAACAGGTGCCTACCGTTCTTGGATGTCCTCGTCACTAGAAGCGACACAGGATTCTCGGACAAAGCATGACGCGAACTAGCATGCTTCATTGCGAAAGTCCAGTACGCCTGACCTCAAACGCGCAAGCCACACCATTCTAACAATTCCACCCGACGACGGGCCCCGTCTACTTCCCCGACCGGATGCCCGATCCGGCTATTATTGGGGCTTACAAATGGCTGACCGCCTTACCACCCACCAGCCGCGGATGCCGTGTAGTTTAGAATGGCGAAGTGTATTATGACGCAAAACGAATGTGTTTCGCGGTCAAAGCGTCGGGTGTTTGCGAAAGTCGCATCGTTGAGTGTTGTGAGTCGTATAGTCGTAGGCGGCGAGGGATTAATTCGATTTTGTGCGCTTGTGGGGTTGGCTGTGCCGTGGATGGGGCGGAATCGGCGAGGCTGGACTCGAGAGTGGGAACACGAACCGTTGCGTGGTGGCGAAGTAGTGTTCAATGTTTCGCTTTTCTATAAACGATTCTACTTATAGTAGTGATGTTTGAAAAAAAAAACGAGGGCGCTTTGTTTGCAAGCGCATTCAGCGACCGTAGGCGGCGTCGCGGGTGGTACGCAAGCATACACACGTTTGCCGAACAATGGGTGCAAAAGGTAGTGAAAATTCGGAGAATTCACTTGCGAAAACGGCCGCGACACCCGGTATTCCCAGCCGGTCACCCATGCAAGTACTAACCGGGCCCAACGTTGCTTAACTTCGGTGATCGGACGAGAACCGGTGTTTCCAACGTGGTATGGTCGCGGCCGAACGAGTACGCACCACAGGCCTATATCAAACCAAACCGACAATAACTACGCACCACACGCGTACACAACACCTAAACCGCTGCCCGCACAACTACGTGCCGTACACAACCGTTCACATTCCGCCCGCAAACAATTGCATCGCCTAACACACTAGCTAGCATGGTATAAGAGAAAACGCGTACCACAAATTCAACCAGTGTCACACACCCAGCACCTACAACTTCTACATCAACTAACCGCGTGGGACAAAGCATACGCGAACTTAGCATCGCTTCATTTCAACGTCCAGTAACCTTGAGTAACTAATGGACGATCTGGGATTTTTGCCTCCACACTCATTCAAGTTCAATGGAAAATGGTTGAGCAGATCAAAAGAATTCCAATGGGGTTTGCCTAATCTCTGGATTCTGATAGTGGAAGGGGTAATGTAGAGATTGGAAAGCATACCATTCCTCTAATAGAACCGAAAATTAGGTACGCTACGGGACGACCCTTCGTCAAAAATCAAGAGATTGCAAGGTCGAAGGACCCTTATAGACCATGAATTGCTGTCTTCACGGGAATAAAGTCACGAAAGAAACTAATCAAAGGTGCCTTTACAGTTCTTGGATGTCCTCGTCAATAGCAAGCGACACAGGATTCCTCCGGACAAAGCATACGCGAACTTAGCATCGCTTCATTGCAAAGTCCAGTACGCCTGACCTCAACGCGCAAGCCACACCCTTCTAACCAATTACACCCGACTGACGGCCCGTCTACTTCCCCGCTGATGCCCGATCGGGCCATTGTTGGGTACAATGGCTGACCGCCTACACACCACCATGCCGCCGGAGTGCGTGCGTAGAATGAGCGAAGTGTATTATTAACGCAACGCTCGTGTTTCGCGGTCAAAGCGACGGGTTTGCGAAGTCGCTCGTTGCGTGTGGTCGTATAGTCGTACGTGCGAGTGATAATTCGATTTTGCGCTTGTGGGTTGCTGTGCCGTGGACTGTGTGCGGAACTCGGCGAGGCTGGCTCGCGAGAGTGGGAACGAACCGGGCGTGGTTGCGAAAGTAGTGTTCACATGTTTCGCTTTTTCCTATAAACGATCTACTTATTAGTAGTGATGTTTGAAAACAAAACGAGGGCGCTTTGTTTGCAAGCGCATTCAGCGATCGTAGGTAGCGTCGCGGGTGGTACGCAAGCATACACACGTTTGCCGAACAATGGGTGCAAAACGTAGTGAAAATTCGGAGAATTCACTTGCGAAAACGGCCGCGACACCCGGTATTCCCAGCCGGTCACCCATGCAAGTACTAACCGGGCCCCACGTTGCTTAACTTCGGTGATCGGACGAGAACCGGTGTTTCCAACGTGGTATGGTCGCGGCCGAACGAGTGCGCACCACAGGCCTATATCAAACCAAACCGACAATAACTACGCACCACACACGTACACAACACCTAAACCGCTGCCCGCACAACAACGTGCCCTACACAACCGTTCACAATCCGACCCGAAAGCAATTGCATCGCCTAACACACTAGCTAGCATGGTATAAGAGAAAACGCGTACCACACATTGAACCAGTGTCACACACACTCGGCATCGCCAACTTCTACATCAACTAACCGCGTGGGACAAACCATACGCGAACTTAGCATCGCTTCATTTCAACGCCCAGTACTCTTGAGTAACTAATGACGCTCTGGGATCTTTGCCTCCACACTCCATTCAAGTTCAATGGAAAATTGTATGAGCAGATCAAAGGAATTCCAATGGGGTTGCCTATCTCTGGACTGATAGTGGAAGGTGTAATGTAGAGATTGGAACGCATTACCATTCCTCTAATAGAACCGAAACTTAGGGTACGCTACGTGGACGACACCTTCGTCAAAATCAAGAGATTGCAAGTCGAATACCCTCATAGACCACTGAATTGTGTCTTCACGGGAATAAAGTTCACGAAAGAAACAGAAATCAACAGGTGCCTACCGTTCTTGGATGTCCTCGTCACTAGACGCGACACAGGATTCCTCCGGACAAAGCATACGCGAACTTAGCATCGCTTCATTGCAAAGTCCAGTACGCCTGACCTCAACGCGCAAGCCACACCCTTCTAACCAATTCCCCCCGACTGACGGCCCGTCTACTTCCCCGCCGATGCCCGATCCGGCCATTATTGGGTACAATGGCTGACCGCCTACACACCACCATGCCGCCGGAGTGCGTGCGTAGAATGAGCGAACTGTATTATTAACGCAACGCTCGTGTTTCGCGGTCAAAGCGACGGGTTTGCGAAGACGCTCGTTGCGTGTGGTCGTATAGTCGTACATGTGAGTGATAATTCGATTTTTCGCTCGTGGGTTGCTGTGCCGTGGAGTGTGTGCGGAACTCGGCGAGGCTGGCTCGCGAGAGTGGGAACGAACCGTGCGTGGTTGCGAAAGTAGTGTTCACGTGTTTCGCTTTTTCCTATAAACGATCTACTTATTAGTAGTGATGTTTGAAAACAAAACGAGGGCGCTTTGTTTGCAAGCGCATTCAGCGACCGTAGGCAGCGTCGCGGGTGGTACGCAAGCATACACACGGTTGCCGAACAATGGGTGCAAAACGTAGTGAAAATTCGGAGAATTCACTTGCGAAAACGGCCGCGACACCCGGTATTCCCAGCCGGTCACCCATGCAAGTACTAACCGGGCCCAACGTTGCTTAACTTCGGTGATCGGACGAGAACCGGTGTTTCCAACGTGGTATGGTCGCGGCTGAACGAGTGCGCACCACAGGCCTATATCAAACCAAACCGACAATAACTACGCACCACACGCGTACACAACACCTAAACCGCTGCCCGCACAACAACGTGCCCTACACAACCGTTCACAATCCGCCCCGAAATCAATTGCATCGCCTAACACACTAGCTAGCATGGTATATGAGAAAACGCGTAACACACATTGAACCAGTGTCACACACTCGGCATCGCCAACTTCTACATCAACTAACCGCATGAGACAAAGCATACGCGAACTTAGCATCGCTTCATTTCAACGTCCAGTACTCTTGAGTAACTAATGACGCTCTTGGATCTTTGCTTCCACACTCAATTCAAGTTCAATGGAAAATTGTATGAGCAGATCAAAGGAATTCCAATGGGGTTGCCTATCTCTGGACTGATAGTGGAAGGTGTAATGTAGAGATTGGAACGCATTACCATTCCTCTAATAGAACCGAAACTTAGAGTACGCTACGTGGACGACACCTTCGTCAAAATCAAGAGATTGCAAGTCGAATACCCTCATAGACCACTGAATTGTGTCTACACGGGAATAAAGTTCACGAAAGAAACAGAAATCAACAGGTGCCTACCGTTCTTGGATGTCCTCGTCACCAGAAGCGACACAGGATTCCTCCGGACAAAGCATACGCGAACTTAGCATCGCTTCATTGCAAAGTCCAGTACGCCTGACCTCAACGCGCAAGCCACACCCTTCTAACCAATTCCACCCGACTGCCGGCCCGTCTACTTCCCCGCCGATGCCCGATCCGGCCATTATTGGGTACAATGGCTGACCGCCTACACACCACCATGCCGCCGGAGTGCGTGCGTAGAATGAGCGAAGTGTATTATTAACGCAACGCTCGTGTTTCGCGGTCAAAGCGACGGGTTTGCGAAGTCGCTCGTTGCGTGTGGTCGTATAGTCGTACGTGCGAGTGATAATTTGATTTTGCGCTTGTGGGTTGCTGTGCCGTGGACTGTGTGCGGAACTCGGCGAGGCTGGCTCGCGAGAGTGGGAACGAACCGTGCGTGGTTGCGAAAGTAGTGTTCACATGTTTCGCTTTTTCCTATAAACGATCTACTTATTAGTAGTGATGTTTGAAAACAAAACGAGGGCGCTTTGTTTGCAAGCGCATTCAGCGACCGTAGGCAGCGTCGCGGGTGGTACGCAAGCATACACACTTTCGCCGAACAATGGGTGCAAAACGTAGTGAAAATTCGGAGAATTCACTTGCGAAAACGCCGAGACCCCGGTATTCCAGCCAGACAATAAGAATGTCACTTTTTTGGAGCGAAGCGAAGTGCGAAGCGACTTTGCGAAGTGCCCTAACGTGCCCTTCGCGATTGCGATTAGTATCAAAGCAAAAGCACTCGCAATGGCGAAGCGAAGCGAATATTCGCACCTCGCCATAACGAATATTAGCGAATAATCTTCGCTCAACTTCGATGTCCCTAAAAACTTCGTTTTCGACAAAAAAACATTGCTATAAATTGCTATAATTCGCTAATATTCGTTTAAATTCGCTATTCTTCGCTGAAATAAAACGATTTTTGAAATAAATTATTTTTTGACCATGAAAGAACTTTTATTTGACAAGGGAGGACTTTTTCATGAGCTTTGGCATTGGAAATATACAAAACCTTCATCTCAAATGCAATTAGGCTCCTCCTCTGACTCGCTCTCTGAGACCGGGGTTCTGGACCTGGACCTGGTGCCGGACCTGGTCCGGCTGCATCCAGTCAGAGGGAGTAGGCCCCCGCCGTGAGCTCCTGGGTGTCGACAAACTCGACATCCTCAGGTTTGCCTGAAACAGATTGGTGCGTTCAACATAAAACAATGAGATTTGTACAAAGCGATTAAAAGGGGGTACAATTCGGGTCGCGGTAGGTTTGCCTCAGGGTCATCCTGATATTTGAGCTGCTGCTGACTCTGAGTGCTGGTACCTTCGCCATTGGTGAACTCCTGGATGCGAAGCTTCATCCTCTTCATGTAAAGGAGCACTCTCTCGTAATTGTCATGAATGTAGACGAGCTCCCGGACCCTCTCGTTGTTCAGAAGTCTTCGGGTGGGCTTGGTCACGAGTCCAGCTTCCGAGAAGACCCTTTCTGATGAGGCCGAGTTAGCCCGGATGGCGTGGACCATCCTAAAAGAAAATGAGACAGGTTGATATTTTGTATTAGGTTCCAGGGGGTCCATGGGTGCAAAAGTTGAACTACTATTTCGAAGTATAGCAATACTATATCAAAGTATAGCAATACTACATCTAAGAATATAAAATAATATATCGAAATATAGCGAATAATATCGGAGTATGGCGAAGTTTAGCGAATATTATCGTGAAGTATGGCGAATAACGAGAATAAATTATAATCCAACGGAAAATAAGTGACCTTCAAATTTGAAACAACTTACTGGGCGACTTTGGCGAGTAGAGGGAGCTTCTTGGCCTTAATCTTCCAGTAATGGAGCACGTCGATGTCCTCCTTTTCCAGGGGAGACGCCATCCACTCATTCATCTCCTTGACATAGGGAGGAACTAGGGCTGGTTGAGATTGGGACTGGGACTGGTCGACGCCACCAAAGGCCAATTCCGGATCAAGATCAAGGTCATGGTGCTCAAGAAGAAAACCTTCAAGATCTTGGCAAGCGGGTTCCGGCATCCGAATGGATGGTGGGGCGGCTGGGGCCAAGTTGGCCAAGAGCAACTCCAACCACGCACGCAAAAGAAACAAACGCCCAGGCAAGGCGGCAAGCAACCACGCAGAGCGACAAACACCCAAGCAGATCAAAACACCCACGCCCTTCGCATCCGGCCACACACCTACGCGAATACATTTAAAATATTAAAGTACAAAAAAATACAACCCTTTGTCTACTGACGGTAACTCTAGTTACCACCTCAAATGTTGGCTTATAGCAATTAAACAAGCAGTCGGTTGCTAAGTAGCTTACGTCGTACCTTCAGTCAACATCGGAGTGCACTTGTCTGGCGGTGTCTGTCATCTGATCCTCGCAAGACTCTTTTTAGAGCCAGTCGAGTGTCAACAAGTGTCAACATCAAAAACAATTCCCGTAGACAAAGGGTTAAAATATTAAAGTACAAAAATGAACACTCTTCGCTTTTAGCGAAGACTTCGCTTTTAGCGAACACTTCGCTAATATTCGTTTACGGCGAAGTTTGAACTTGCAATTCGTTTTAAGCGAAGCGAATATTCAACAATATTCCTTCGACTTCGCAACTTCGCTTACGCTTTTTATCCAAAGCGAAGTCGTCGTTATTGTCTGAAACACAATACGTTTAAACGCGACTTTTGCCATATCCCCTATCTGCACTCATACCATAGGGTGCTGGATACTCATGAAGAAATCAACACCTTCATATAACTCAACTTCTGAGCATATAAATGCCCCTTCAATCTTGAACATTCTGTTTTTGCGTGCTGGGAGCAAACATCCTGAAACCGCTATTGTAATAGTGGTGCATGAATATTGTTGGCCGCATTCGGTCGATGTCGACTGGGTGATGTACATCACCAGCTCACGATGCTTTCACATTCCGCAGCTTTTCGAATGACTAAACAGTCCGATTCGGGAGTTACAATCTCTGCCGCAGCGCTCACAGTTATAAGCAGTACTCATCCATCGGCGTCAGTTTCACGCCGGCCGCGTCATCTGCGTTCAGCAGTCAAGAGCTGTGTCTGCTCTTTCCCAGCGTTGGCGTGACGTTTTACACAATGCATCCTTAGTGAGCGGTCAAGAGCAAGTTCTTACCAACTCGTAGAGTTGATTTCAAGATCTTTCATATCACTTTTGCACACTTCTTCGTTCCGCAATTGCGGTCTGTCCAAAGGTAGACTCCCCAATTTCCACTCACCATAGAGTAGATCATTTTTAATACTAACATTTTCCATTTTTTTCACATGACCCAGCCACCGCAGGCGCGGCCGTAGTAATGGCGCATTTACATCGCTAACGAATGCTAACTAACATGATTGTTGCATTTAATAACTTTAGCCGTTGCTCAAAATTGATTACGCATTTTTCACACTCCACTGACCGGGTGTCGTCATTAAGACCAGGCAGGAATTCAAGAGTTTTCATTTAATTCTGTTATATGGGTAAGAATTTCAGGTTTACAAACTTCCTAATGAAAGATGTTCATTTTGGACTGGCCTATGTAATAGTCGTATGATGTATTTAGCAAATCACATGACTATAGTCCGGAAAGATAATCTGTGTAAAACTGTCAGCTGTGATGCCTTCTGTTGGCACAGACCGAGAAACAATTACATAAAATTGTTATTTGCAATGTTATCAGCGATTGGAGGTATAACAAAGTTTGAAAAATGTGAAAATACCTATTAATATATTATATTCTTTGTCTGGCACATTCGCTTAGACTTACCTACTCAAAAGCTGTGATAATTGATTGAGTTCAAATTCAATCACAAATGTAAAGGTTTGCAAACTTTTACGTGCAAGTAACAATATAAGATTAACCGAGAGGTAGTAAGTAATAATCGACACAGTAATATAAGAAACGCAAAGTACCCCAATACGCTTTGAGCTAATCATACTGAAAAATTCTCGATTCAACAAATTTCATCTCAATGTAGATTCACTGATCTAGACGAATCCATCGACATCAATATTGTGAAAGATATTTACGAAAATCTTGTTCACGTGGCTTGCCGTAGCTTTTCGAAATTTCTTTGCTACTTTATTTCAACCCACGTATCATTTTTCGAGATATTTCAACATCAACCATTTCAACTACCTTGCAATTTTGCTTTGCCAGTGAACTGTGATTGTTGCCTTGCATATTAACGAGGATAAAATATTTACTTATGTACTTATGATTGTACTTATAATAACAACAATAAGGGTGTAACTGTAGATCCTCTTAAAGTAAACGTTTTGAGATTGTCTAACGTATGCCCACAGTTCGTCCACAAATTATCTTTATTCCGACTGTACAAATATTATTTTTTATATTTTATGTTTTTAGATAGACACGAAAGTTTACGCACCACCTTCCCTCTGCGAAGTTGCCGACACATTGAGCCAAGAACTTGCTAGCCGCTGTAACAGTTCAACGATACTGAACACTCAGGTTTCAAATTACGCTACGTCAAAGGAACAATTGAAATGTCGGACGAATTCGCAATCTATATCCCATTTTCATGATAGACAGGAATAAAACCTTTCTCACAGTCCATAATTTATACACACACCCGCGCTCATTTGTAAATATTTAAATTCTACTAACATTTATCAATGTATTATAATAGATTTCGAGCTGTGCTTCCGGATTTTGTTTGTGTTTTCTAGAGGCAGTTGTTTTTCTGGATAAAATGCCGCTCCCCGAATCAATTAAAGGTATGTGTTTCACATCGCTTGGCACACGACACAATGAAATAGCGTCTATCATAGCGAAATTGGCAAAGACAATTTGCTGGACGCTTAGATATAGTTCCGTTCGGGTAAACGTAGCTTCTGTCGATTGGATACCTAAAACATATGTCAAAATTTTTGTTTCATTTGTATATTTTAAACTAATGAAAAACCTTGTAAATTAACCTTTAAGCTGTAAACTAATACGCAGACGAAGGACTATCGAACAATTTCTTAAATTGCCGTGATGGCCACGTGGACGAGTCGTACGCGCTTCAAGCGAGAGTTTCGCGTTTCGTAAATCACAGCGATTAGGAGTTTTGCTTGACTCTGATTCTATAGCATATCCGATTGTTAAAAAAAGGCATCGGTACTATGGACAAATTATTAAAAAACCGCAACGATGGTAGTGTATAGAAATGAGCTTTTATGTTCATGATCACTGGTTAAAACACTGCCTACATGAGCGTGGGCTCATGTGATTGAACAGGTTGACCGTACGAAACCGTATCCAACAGTGGCATACAAGCGCAACTTGTTTACCATTCTTTCACTGTCTCAATCACGTGCGGATCCAGATCTTACTGTCCCAACCTGATGAGTGAAAACAGTATTAAACCGGTCGTGAGATGTGTGTGATGGAAATTCATGCTTTTGTACTCGAATATACTGAGAGTATTTTGATTTCAATGCGTATAAACTTATGCGTTTGTTTGATTTATAAGATATAGACTTCAGCCTAGTAACGAGCCTCGGTGATATTTTCTCATAATCAACTTATCAATTACCTTACACGCTTTTTAAAATATTTTTAATAATCATCTCCAGTTTCTTCACAATTTACCATTTTGTTTACAGGTTCTCTCTTATTTGCCTATACGCATTATTTCTGAGTTTCGAACGTGCATCATCAAGTTTACAACCTCATCTGGAACAGCTCATTATGCCCCTCGATTTGAGCAGATTTTCAACACGATGGTTGATTCCATTCTACGCACACTCGTGCCAAACCCCCAACTCATCCATTTGAGTGAAGCCAAATCATCTGAATGAACTGCTTCCCATTCCACAGTAGTCAATCCTCCACCACTGGTTTGACCTTAACGCTGAACAGCCTACAGTACGCATACAGTGTGTCACAGATGCTGTACTACGATACACTTCCGCTCATCCAAGACAGGTCCGTTTTCCATAAGATAGAACGCCTGTGCAGCGACGAAAGAGATCGAAAACAGGCGCACCGTGAAGCGAGCCAAAGGCTCATAGACCACGGTTATCCAAAACGTTTTGTAAAACGCCAATTGATGAAGGTAAAATACCCGTCCGAAAAGTCGGAGAAAAATTGGTTAGATACAGTTTGTATACCGTATGTAAAATGCACATCTGAAGCGATACGTAGAATGTTCAACCAAGAAAGGGAAAACTATCCGTTCGGTTCTGATGCACCTCAAGGATAAGACAACTTTATCTGGCATTACGAACATCAACTACAGAATCAACTATAAGGACTGTTCGGGTGTTTACATAGGGTAGACATCCAGGGAAATTTATACTCTAATCAAAGAACACCGAAAGCTTGTCCGGAGATATCCCGGGATGTGAGGGAATATCAATCCATCATTCGTGATTCCGCCTTGGCGGAGCACGTTTTAGATACAGGCCACAGCGCTGATCTAGACCATGTGGAAATATTGAGACGTGGTATTATACCGTATAGCGAACGCGTACATGCGGAGGCGGTCGAAATTGGCAAGGCGGGTCCATTAGCGGTAAATAAGGTGGATGGGGCAGAAATCTCCACAATCTTGCGCTCGGCACTGATGCGAAAGTAAATAGTTGTTATTCACCTTATACCTACTAGTTATGTACTTTTACGCATGTGGGTCGCTGTGTCAACTGACCTTGACCGTGTTCCCTTGTACTAGATTGATGTGGATACAACGAGTAGGAAAATCGACCACTGATTTTGGTCATTCTCACGAGGGACGGGGACACACGTAGGCCTTTTTTTTTTTTTGTTTTTTTTTTTTTTCAAAAAGGCCGGTAAGGTCAAATAAGTGGTGGTGGGTTGACTATTACTTAATCGTGCTCCCTGTCCTGACTATCACCCTTGGTCTGACGAAGCTTCTATGTTAGAATTGAAACGATACCCGCAAACTGCTCTAACCGATTGCACTCAAATTTCTTCGTATTATGAATACACGATCGGTCCCAAACATATTCCAATCGATTGCTTCCCATTCCGTCTAAATCTTGATCCCGTCCGACTAGTTCGCATGGATAAACGCGCGCAAACTAGCCTAATTAGCCTCATTTAGAATTAGCGATGTTCTTGTCAGCGCGCACCGAGCTTCGCGTTTGTTCCAATGAGGTAATTATTACATCGCGTGTTGTCCATTGGCATTTATGTTTGATCGAAGTTGATACTGAGTCAGGTGCAATGTAAAAATTAAATATAGATGAAGCCACAGGTGTTTTGATAGTATTGCAGTGGACCGTGCAAGAGATCGACCATCTTAGACACCATAAATTTGGATTTCTTTCTAAACACTCAATCCGTAAAACCTTAAGACTTTTCGTGATATAATTGAAGATTCAAGACTCAAAATTTAAGATGTGTCGGAGGGCACCCTCTGTAGTATAGATAGTGAACGAACTATCGATTAATCACCAAATTGTGATTTTCACTCACTGTGATGTTCACGCACTCGCTCACTTTGTGATATTCTTCGCATTCGGTGAATAGACGGTTGTGTTCAGTCGTACCCACGGCTGGGCCAGTAGTAGCAAATCACAGATATCAAAATGTGTGGCGAAAATAAATAAAATGGTGTATAGAATACGATGTATGTATGAAATTCGCACAGACCAGAGTTTCACATTTCTCGTCATGAGGTTTGGCGAAATTCATAAATAATTTTGACTACATGTAATTGGCATGGAAAATGTCGGTAAAAATGTCGATTCAGGTAAAACTCGTTTCCCAGGTCTTGTGCATATCGAATCAACCTGAGAGTTTTCAATACATTGAAGTTTCCAACTTTCATTTGAAAATCGATTCACTAAGTGGTGACAGTTTGGGATGGTTGAGAGCCTCAGATAACACACTCACGGACTGGCTAAAGTTTCGAACGACAGTTAATGCCGGAGTGTGGTATCTGAACTGCATGATTTCAGAACTTTCCTATAAGAGGATCAAATTTAAAGATGGGCATAATTAAGTGAAAACACACTACTGTTGATAGTGTCCATCCGAAGTCTTTCACTATAAGATTTCACACCCCGTCTTATCATATTCACGTTTCAATTGCATTCACCTGATCAAACCTGAGTTACCTAATGTAGGCAGGCTAGAACAAGGTAAATTGATCCACCCCTTACGTGTGTTAAACCCCGAATTGTTTATTTCTATAGTGCTGGTGCTAATAACGTCCGCTAACCCTACTACTTGCGTAATCTGTGTGCACCCACGGTAATCTTTGTAGTCTGAATGTTGTATAATAACTTAATTGCTTTGCCGGTGCAGGTGTGATCAATGTCCACTGACCAGTAAGCCTACTTGCTTTAGCCGCGTGTGCATCAGGCATTATGCACATTACTCCTTACCCGCTGCAGAAACGGGCACCAGATTGTTGAGATATCCGCCCCATCCACCTTGTTCACTGCAATCGCCCCAGCCTTTGTTATTTAAACTGCCTCAGCGCGAAGTCTTTCCCTGTAAGATTTCACACCCAGTCTTATACACGCTGTGACCCGTGTCCAGCACGTGTTCAGCTAGAGCAGAATCATGAATCAATGATTGATATTCACTGGGATTGCAAGGTTGCTTTACTATTCGTTTTCTATGTTCGTTAACCCTAGTGCAAAGTTCTCTAGGCCTTTGCCGAATGTAAACACCCGCACAACCCTTGCATTTTAATTTTTAGATGCAGTTGGTTACACAACTTAAAGGAGTCTTATCGTTGAGATGCATTGATACGAAGCGGAGTGTTCTATCTCTCTTATATGTTACTGTAATGCCTGTGTTATTCAAGATTCGACTTATTCCTTCGTTAGGCCCTTTTGACATACGGTAGAGATACCGTAGCTTGCCAAACGTTTTCCGTGTTCGGTTGCGGATGTTTAACTCGGTTCAGTTTGCGATAAATTGAGCTCTTGGGGTAACCATGATCTGCAAGTCGACGACTGACTTCTTGATAAACTCGTCTCTTATCGTCATCATCACTGCAGAGGCGGTCAAACTTGTAGTACAGCGATTTCGCTACGGACTGTAATACCGTTTTAGGATGCGCTGATGCGTACCTCAAAAACGCATCTTTGTCGATTGGCTTAAAATATACCGTCGTTTTTAATTTGCTGTTGCCTTTATATGTGAGACAGTCTAAAAACAGATTTCCTTCCGTGGACTCGGTTTGTTTTGTAACCTGGATGTTTGGATTCAAATTACTGGACGGCTTCTTGTCTGTTGCGCTTTGTGATGACAAATGTATCTTCGATATAGTGCTACCATATATTTGGTTTTAAAGCCTAGTTTTGCAAAACTATCTCCTAAAAATGCTCAATGTGCATATTCGCTAGTACTGTGGAAATAGGTGACCTCATCGCTAAACCATCGTTTTGCCCATCAAACAAGAAGTGGTTCATATTTAGTCTAATTGCTACACCGCTGATGATTTGTTGTGTACTCAAATTTATACAATTCATCAAGGTCATATCGGTGTTGAGTGACTTCTCTCGCCAATTCTAACGCGCTTGTAGTGTCAACATTCGTGAACAAGGAGCTTACGTCAAAGATAACCATCATCTCATCCTTCCCAGTTGTTACGGTACTTAAGCGACGAACAAAATCAAACGAGTTCTTAATAAAAGTATTCGTGTAAACAACCAGCGGTTTTCAAAGGTGATCGAGGTGCTTAGCCAATTGTTGTGTTGAACCCAATACCGTCTACAATAAACCTCAAGGGGACGCCTATCTTATGTATCGTCGGAAGTCCATAGAACCTGGGGTTCTGAGTAGGTTTTGGTTAGAGCATGAATTATGATTTTTGACCAAAGATTTCTTTACTTCCTTGGAGGTATCTTGAAACAACCCTCTTACGGTTATTCATTACGGTCGTTGATCTGCGGTTGTCAATAACCTGATACGAGCCCTCAGCAAAATGTGACTCTTCCTTATCCCTAGAAACATTTCCAGAAAGATTCACGGTTGCTTTACCTTTGTCTGTCTTGTTGATCACTATTCCCTCTTATTTGCACAATGTAATGAAGTTCTTGTTGTTCATCTGGCGTAAGGTTAATCCTTTCTGGTTTTTGTATTTTGATAATACTAGATATACCGTTTCGCAGTGCATTTGCCTGACTTTCAGGTAGCTGGTTGAGGGCGGATTCTACGCATGGAATGAAAACCTCTGCTTTCAAGAATTTTGTACTTAAAGAGAAGTTTAAGCACTTCTCCAACAATCTTTGTTCGAGCTGATAAATTAATTACCTTAGAATATTGTCGAGCACTGTCATCAAAAGAACTAGCAGAGGTACATTTATCTTTGGAGTTAATAACCAGTTGAACTTGTGGATCCTGTGGATCCTTTGTTTTGAGAAAACTTTGGATGCATTTTCGGAAGCCTTCCGTGAATTTCGAGAATTATCTGGAGGTTTGACCACCAGGCACCGTTGGTATGATTCTATTCTGCTGGGAACTAAGGTTGTAGATGCGATGATATCGTTCGGAAGACCTTTTCTGTGAATTCAACAAGCCGCCCCATTTGTGGGTTTAATTTGATCCAATACATTGCGATACGTGCCCATGTGAACCTCGCCAAATTTCATCTCTCAACCGTGAACCGATCGATACGAGCCTAGGTGTTTCAGTGGAAGCTATCAACACCCACATTCAACGATCAGGCAAACTTGGCCAGACAACCTTAACAGCTATCAGATGTCTAGACCTACGAAAACTACGTGTCAAATTTGCAGAAAGGGGGTAAGTGTGAAATCGAAAGTAGTCGTGTGTTATATGTGCTCTACTAAGATCCACACTAATTGCGATAAACTTTTGACTAACAGGCAGTAGTGTAGTCATTATTAATAATCCTGAAATCCCAAGTGTATGTTATGTGTGCAGCGTCTGTAGAACAAAGCCGTTAAACTGCGCTGGGACCAATGTATCACAACCAGGAGATCTAGAGAATCGCATCAAATACTTAGAGAACTGTTCCCAAAAATTCGAGGAAACATTGAATTCATTAGTATTTGCCCGGAATAACTCACTGAAAAATGAAAGCAATATTAATCAAACGCTACATCCCGTAACTCCACAAGTTGTGCCGTTAATTAAAGAGAATTTGCGGGAGGCTGAACAGTATGGTGATGCAAAAGCTAGCTGCCACTCAGATGTTAGTAACATTAGAAAGTCGAAGGGGCCTGTACTGACTGTCCACCAGCAGAATTCCCCTACTTCAAAAACTAATACTGAAACGAAAACAACTTTGATGAATCTCAGTGTAATTTGCACCAATGTGCCGGAGACATCAGGGACACTTTTCTCGAGTAAAAGAACTCACGACATTGAACAATGGTTACCAAGCTGTGTTCAATGATGGATATGAGCTCGATATGTCCCATTCAATAACCCGCCCAAGTCGGCACCCCGATTCTACTCATCTCGACGAACCACGTTTATTGAGAATAACTTTCAAAAGCCAAAAAAGAGATGGAAGACGTTCTTCTAAACTCTTATTTGCTCCGTACATATTCACATACTAAATGTCGCATACATGCGGATATTCCGTGGTGGGAGAGGAAAGGAAATTTAAACAATGCGAACAAATCTGACCAACGCAGTGTTGTTCTTCTTGGTGTTCCCGAAAACACTAACACTGCTTCGGGAAGTGAAATACAGCACCACGATTATAAACAGTGGCTCTACGTTGCCGACATCATCGGAGCTCACGAGTCAGTGGTGGTGGACACTTTTAGAATACCTCGGTCACCAAACTATAAAGGTGACGGGCCAAAACCTCTGAAAGTAACATTTTTAACGAAAGGTATGATGGAATCAATTAGGTCTAACTGGAAAGCTAACCATATGAATCTCCCGAAGGATGTCAGAATGAGTGATCACAGACTTTCTTCGCCTTCTAACGAACCACGGCTTTTACAATCAGACGAGACTCCGATTAGAAACACTGTAGCAATCCCAAAAAAACGACCGATGTCCGACTCTCGAAGGGTCGGACTAATAGACGAGCTTTCAGCTCCATCACTGTATACGAAAACCACAATCAATTGCCTATATACAAACGCACAATGCCTGTTAAACAAACAAGCTGAACTGAAGGATCTCTGCAATCAGCACTCACTCGACATCATAGCAATAACTGAGACATGATTCCAACCTCACGTGACCGATAGCGAGCTCTCTATTCCAAACATGACCCTGTTTCGGAGAGACCGCTTAAGAACAGGTGGTGGAGTAGCTGTTTACCACCATGAACGTTTATACTGTACGGTAGTTACAGACACTGAACTCGATCTGGAAGACAGTATATGGTGCAACTTGAAGCTCGAATCAGGCGACAGTTGCATCGTTGGTGTAGTTTACCGTTCACCATCATCATTGAATGCATATAACGAAAAACTTTTGAAAGCAATGCAGTACGCCGGAAAACAGCGCAATTCGCAATTGCTGTTTATGTGAGACTTCAATCTGCCTCAACTATATAACCAAGTAGATCATCCACCCCTATCACTAGACTAAAAATTTCGCGAACTGTTCGATTAAATCCCCTTGTATAATCATGTTTTCGATTATACACGACAACGAAATTTCCAACAGACTTCTGTTCTAGTCTTCTTCTAGTCTTAACGTCCGAAGCCACAGCCGTTGAAAATGTTCAGTATCACCCTCCGCTGGGTCGAAGCGACCACCTCGTTCTGCTATTTCAATATGTGTGCAGCGCCAGTAGAATTGTAAATCAAACAAAACGAAATAGAAAAGCGGATTACATTGGTTTGATGGAAGCAATGGTAGTTTTCGATGAACATAGTATAAATTTCAGTGATCCGGACTCGCATTGCACAACCCTGACAGATTACATAATCAACATGATACATTCCAATTCTGAATATGTCCCGAAACAAAATAGCAAAGAACGACAGTTCAGAATTCGCAGTAGGACTAGAAAATGGTTGACAAAGCGAAATATGGCATGGGCTATTCACAGGGTTGCCAGAACTGATTCGACGTGAGCACACTTTTGCGAATTGCGGAATCAAGTCACAAATCTCATCCGAGAGGACAAAAAATATCACCAGCTTCAGCTAGCGGTAAGAATGCAGCGTAATCCCAAACTGCTTTATCGAACTGTTAACAACGCTACGAAGCTGAAACCCGGAGTATTTCCGATCATGACAGATAACGGACTAACTGATTCTGTGCTGGAAACCGCTAACGCTCTAGCCAGTTTTTATTCACGAGTTTTCACCCCAAAGGATGAATTACAACGGTCAGCATTGTGTCAGCATTGTGCCGGAGACTATACGCGATGTATGCATCAGTTCGGAAATAGTGCAGCACCACCTACGTAAGTTGAATATCAACAAGTCTTCGGGAGCTGACGGAATCACACCTGCAATCCTAAAGTTATGCGGCAGTCAATTGTGCGAACCACTTTGTGATTTATTTAATCACTCCCTGAGGGAGGGTGTTGTACCTAATGACTGGAAGAGAGGAATCATAACACCCATCTACAAAGGTGGAACTCGTTCTGACCCAGCAAATTACCGCCCTGTTACACTCCTTCCAGTGATCTCAAAAATTATGGAGCGAATTGTGTGCGAAAGAATTGTGAGTCATCTTGAAGCCCAAAACTTGTTGTCCAGAGAGCAACATGGATTTAGAAAGTCTCGTTCTTGCTTGACTAACCTACTGGAGACACTGGATGACTGGACGCAGGCAGTGGATAATGGTGGTTGCGTGCATGCGTGTTACTTGGACATATCAAAGGCGTTTGATCGCGTGGACCATTCTATACTGCTGCGCAAGTTGCACGATGTTGGTATTAATGGGTGCCTTCTTGTCTGGCTGAGAAGTTACCTTCTTGATCGCAAAGCAACTGTACGTATCGATGGTGTGATGTCTGGGGAAATCGAAGCCACTAGCGGTGTCCCACAAGGTTCGGTACTTGGTCCGGTTCTCTTTTTGGTCTACATCAACGACCTTCCGAAACTTGTCACAGCCAAAATGGTTCTCTTTGCGGATGATGTTAAAGTTTGGATGCGAATCACGTCAATCGTGGACTGTTTGCGCTTACAAAGCGATTTGGATGTATTGAACAGCTGGTCGGAGCGAAACAAACTTCCATTCAACTTCCGAAAGTGTAAAATGTTGCAAATAGGCAAAGATTTCCCATTCTCATACAACCTTGGATCAAACCAACTTGAATGGACAACCAAAGAAAAAGACCTCGGTGTATGGATTAGTGGAAGTCTTAAGAATAGCATGCAATGCGAAGCAGTGTACAACCGAGCTAGCCGCATGCTAGGTATGCTTCGGCGTATTTTCGGACATTTTTTCCGTGAATCATTCCCCATGCTCATAAATACGTATATTAACCCGGTGATGGATTACTCAGTGCAAGCTTGGTCACCGTGGCTACAAAAGGACATCAGGCTGCTCGAGAGGATTTATCACAGAGCAACCAAAATGGTTGGCTGCCTCCGCAAACTACCATATGAGAATCGCCTTGAGCAGCTTAATTTGGATACACTGCTTCGAAGAAGGGTTCCCGTTCGTTCCCGTCGGTTCTCCTATTCGGTGCGCGTTTGTTTCTTATGGAACTCCCTACCGTCAGATGTTGTCCAATCATCTAGTGAAAGGATTTTCAGGAACAAATTGGAAATATTTATGTGTAGTAATTCCACCCTACATCCCGTTTATATAACATGATCTTTTTGCAAACGAATAATTTTTTTCATCATACAGCGACAATACATGACATTTTTGTAACTACAAAACTGTCGATCTTCCTAATGACTTAATTTATTTTGTATATATATTTATTGTCCTTATACGAATATCCTGTGGTGTTGTAAGGCTACGAGCTTTTTTATACCATAAATTCTTGAATCTTGAATATTAAAGTTTTCTAGTACCGATTGCAGTAGAGCATTTACCAATATAAGAAACAGTATTGGACCGGATACTCTGCCAGTGGCTCCAATAATTCTGGCAATTCGACCATATATTCCATATAGATTTTACTTCATCAATTTTATGCCATCAGAAAAAAGTTTCGTGAATCGAGCATGCAGATTTCCAGTAACACTAACATTCAGCACCAAATTAGTAAACAGTGATCAACTCACACCAAAGCTTTAGATAAGTAACAGGAATGTACCCAAATCCCATCGTCTAATGCTTGCGTCCAATCGATTATATTGGTGAGCACGTTATATGCTTGTGTTTATGAAACAATTTCGAGGCTCACGCAGGGGCATGGTAACAATAATACTAATAATTTAGAGATCACTGAAAGTAGCGCTACATGGAGATAATCAGCCGGATCCGAACAAATGCCACCTACACATATTGGTGTAATAACAACGGTTTCCAAGTCGGCTGGTATAATTTACTCATTTTGTAAATTTTTAAATCTATCTCATTGCGGGCCACAACGTCTCATCTCACATGATTTCTGAACAACCGGCGACATTCCGTCCTCTCAAGGAAAAACTCCTGGTTTTACATTAGCCAAGTTCTACGATAGTGTAGGGTTTCTAATGATGTCTTTCTATCTGTTCTACCAGATTCCAATGTTACAAATTACTTATCATCGCGAATTACGCACTTCAGCTTCTTTTTGGCATTTCGAAAAACATCCCATAGTACGCCTGTTCTTGGTATCGTATGTGTAGTCCTATTGGGTTTTCACACAGATATCCGCTTCGGAGTGCAGCCGTGAAATTTGTAACTGAATGTTTCATCTTTTCTTTTCGCTATGAAGGCTGATTTTTTGTAACATTGAATCTTCAAAGGCAGTGAAATTTAGTTTCTGGAATAGGAATATTCAGACGCCTCTCATCCATCAAATTAAGTGCTTCACAAAGGCCAATGTAATCATCCATTCTGATGAGTTGAGCACACGATGCACAATTAGAAATGGTCCCACTGGACCACGAAGATGTACTGACTCAATTTGTGTTGCTTCGAGTGTAGAAATTAAACCTAGAATTAAATATTTAATTAGAACCTGTCTGCTAATGAAGTTTTAAACGTTTAAAGAAATCCTGCAACACCGATTTAAGCGGAAAAATCCTGTTGTAAGCGTTGATTCAGAAGTGCTTTGATCATTCATTAAAATGTATTCTTATATGAAATTATATGAGTTCTCAATCACAACAATAAAATCTTACTCTTATAGTGCTCCCGTTTTCATTCAAACTCTGGATATTGTGCCTTGTCTACATGTATATTCAGTCGGAAAAACAAATGTTACTTTCCAGTTGGATTTGAATTCATGGGAGTCGTCAGCGAGTATCACTAAACGATTCGAAGTTTTGTGGCGTAAGTTCTAATATGTGCACACACGTTATACGTTTTCAAGCCATTTAATGATTCATCGACAAGTACGATCAATCAAACTAAAATCAGAACTGAGTCAATCAGTTTTGGAAGCTTGTTCTCCAATAACGGGTGAGCTAGTCACTGGTTGTAAGCCATTTGCTGGATTATCATGATGAGACCAAATTGTTGAAAAACCAGGTGCAGCAACACGCATTTAGATGGGTTCAACACACGGGCCAGAACAAAAATCCATATTTTCTTGAATTTTCTACAAACACCTATGAACCGTTTACTTGTGGAGTTTGACCAGTCTGATATTGCCAGACTCATAAACAGTGGCTCATACATTAAAACGTGATTTGCTTTACTTTCTCTTCTGTTTCAAGTGATTCGGATGCTGGCCGTTATGTACCTAGGTAATAAATGCAAACATCACGGAAGCGTGACTGTTGTGGGTGTGTGATGGGAATGCATGCAAATACGAATAGGTTATATCACTTTCAACCTCACTGTCATGTGCTCATCTAGGTTCGAGTAATTTACAATTAGAAAAGCTGTTTAATGCGATATTTGAGTACAACTAACCCGCATCTACACTCAGCTACGTAGGTTCCATATATTTTAGTAACAATTTACGAGAATGAAATCACAAGGCTCACTGAAATTAATCTCACTGTCTTAACCAAAGGACGGCAAAAAAGCAATAAACCAGTAGTGGTGTGCGTTGGATGTGATCGACACATTACTTACGTGGTATCACAATTTTCCTTGAGAATACTATTGTACAAGTTTCGCACAATGAACTTTGAGGATTCATACTAATACAAAGTTTTAATGGTCCAAAAAGCAAATGCTTTACAGTAACCACAGATTAAAAATATATGGAATGCATAAAAACAAAACAAATGTTTTATCAATATGGAAGGTCAGCACCTTTAATTAGGTGCGAGGTTGGGTTTAGTCAACATAAACATGTCAAGTTCAGTATTGAACAAGTTCAGGCTTGATGCGCAAATGATATGTTGGGGCAGAGAGTTCAATATAAAACAAACTCGGACAGCAAAGAAAAACCTTCGACAGTTTGATCTGGAGTGTGGAATAATTAACTTGTAGTCCTGCGATCTGTCACCACGTGCTTCTTGCCGATGAAACAGGTGTTGAAGTGGTTTATCAACTGTATGCAGAATGTTGAACAGCAGGATCAAGTCACTCCTGAGACGACGGTACGAAAAGTCAAAGAGGTTTAAAGTTGCAATCCTCTTGTCGTATGGCCTGTTATATAGCCCGCTCACCAGTTTTGTAGCGCGGTGGTATACCCGTTGCAGCAAGGTCATGCCCTACTGTAACCATGGTGACCATGCTTAAACAGCGTACTCCATTGTTGGTCTGATATAGGTGTCAATTATACGTGGGAGTATCTGCTTTTTGAAACTGCCGAATATCCTTCTGATCAATGCTAAGCTTAGGCAAGACTTTTGTATACAACAGAACACTGTCGTGAAGACTTTAAGTTACTGCTAATCCACACACCCAGGTCTTTCTCTTCCGTAACCCATGAAAGTTGCTGAGTTCCCAGAGAGTATGTGAATTCAGTGATACGCTTGATTTTATTCTCACGGTTTCAAGTTACTAATTTTAGGTGTTGCTTTAATCGCTCGCATTGATTCAGTGATTTCTCATTTAGTTGAATCTAACTAGAAAATACACAAGTGGATTAATTTTAGTGATGTACCATGCCAGTGGAATTAGCATGACAATTATTTTTATGATGAAAAGCAACTTGCTGCCGTTATCTTCTCTCTTTTCTCTACCAAATTTTGACCAGTGCATTATAAGCAACCATATTTGGCAATAGATCCATGGATTACATATTCACAGCACGAACGTATGACGATTCAAAGGTTGAGAGCCAATAGCATATACCTCGTGTGCATCTGGATTATTGCCGACGATGTAATGAAATCTGGTACTAGCTTTTTCATAGAGACCGAAGGCGCTCTCCAAGGCAAGTGCTATTGAACTCAGATTATAAATGCCAATGAAAATATATCTTATTACACGTTTCCGTATCTTTATGCATTCTAGATGTACATCGAGAGCCATTTGGTTTGACTGTTGAGTGTCGGGCGAATTTGGGGACCAATGCATTCGCGATTTTGCACTGGAACCTTTCGAACAGTGGTCAGACACCAGAGAAATATCTCATCGAATGGGTGTACGGATTTTATCGAGATGATATTGGTGCTCAATATTATTTGAACAGAGATAAAGAAGGACATGATTCGGAGAAATTTCAGATGCGAAGAATGAGAAATGCAAAATTAATGGCGAAAACCATGGCCAAATCCTTTTCTTGGGTGTCCGTTTCTAGCGAGAATGCGCTTCTACGCAGCTCAACTTACGACAAAGACGGAGACAGAATCGTTGAGAAAGCCATTGTGGTTCTGAGCGCTGATTTGGTGTATCATTTCCGAGTAAGATCGATTGATAAATATGGGAGTGTATCCGCGCCGAGCAACGTCGAACCGGCTTTTGAATTACCTTCTAAAGAAATGTGTTACACATCCCCGAGACCGGTTGTAGCCCAACCAACAAATTTTCGAATCGTACTCGCGGATTCCCGGATTATCGTCGTTTCATGGAAAGTGAGTACCGTCTTAAAATTAACAATTATTCGAAAACACCCTAAATTTTCCAAACCTTAAGTTATGGATATATACGTAAAATGAATTAAATGATAGATTTGAAATTAAAATTACGTAGTAATCCGAATTGTGCTGAATGGGAAATAAAATAGCTTGTATCGTTTTGAATTGAAATTAACTACGGAGGTAGATGGCTAGAATCCCAGATAGCACTCTACCGTTAACGCTGGCTCGAAAATGAAAATGTTCCATTTCTTTAAGCATATCACAATATCATGGTTTTACAAAGTATGGTTCTATTCTAAACACTCCACCTCCCATACCTCAATCACCAATATCAAAACTTTCTCTTGAGCTTATACGTTACGTATTCGCAACATTTTCCCCGCGATTCTTGCTACATAGCAACCGAAATTGGCAAGAGAATACAGGTGAAATTAGATTTTACTGCTCTGCAGTGAAGTGATAAATGTTTACTCAAAACGCTGTTAATTATTGATTGAGAATGAATTTTGTTTCATGATTTATTCAAAAATCCCGCCAACATCCACCGAATGCTCATTTAGTGGGAAGGGTTGACCGACGCCTGAAATGATTGCTTCCGGGAATTTCAGGTCAACAAGTGGCCGGTGACGCACATCTGGCTAATGATCACAGTTCGGTTTCATCGGTCCAACAATAAGCAATCCCCAGAGTTGCACGCACGCATATTGATTGCGTCTCGATTCATTCTGAGGTCAAGATGTCCCACGATAAAAGCGTTCACCCAACGAATCCCACAACACAAGAGGAAAGCCGATTGATTAAACGTGTTTAATACGCACAAAACAAAAGTAATGTGTAGAAGAAAGCGACGCTTTTCTAAATTTTAATATGACTGGCAATCCCAAATTTTCCGAGTACTCCATAGGTCACAGTCAAGTGAACATTGCGGTCAATTTAGGTAGCCATTTCAGTTGCGATTCCGAGACACTTCTTACGCTCAGATGTTTCGTAAATGGCTAAAACATTAGTGTTTTCTAAATCAAATTACTACCAATCGTTGTACATTCATGGCACACGTTGTGAATTATGAACACATCATTTGCTTGTCTTTCTCGTTGTTGGTCAAAATTCACCCCAAACGTCTATCAAGATTGTTGCTCAAATAATCATTACCAATTTCAAGTAAACCAACATATTTCACGTATATTAAACCATTTTCAACAGCCTCTGCATGAAACACTACACAACGGACCCGGGCTGATTTACACCCTCGGAATTGCATGCATTAATTGTAAGAAGCCTTTTAATAATGAAGGATCATTCGAACTCCATCGAAGTATCGAAGAGGTAATTCTGACTTCGGATGAGTACAAGGACCTGAACTCAACACGAAGGATCATTTATAAGTATCCAGTCATTGCATTCAGAAAATACAAAGTGAGTATTCTTTTCAATAATTGTTGGCAAATATTACTGCTGTGTATATTTGGGATGCTGTGCAATTTAAGATAATATTAGATGCAAAGGAAAACAAGTGGTTTTAAATGTATAGTACATATACTTATTCAAAATAATTAAGCAGCGTTTTTGAATATATCTCAGATCACATTGAGTGTTCAAAATGCAGTGAAGAGCAACGACACTATAAACCAGACGGCGTTCACCTTCACCGGCGAAAACCCTCCGAGTCTTCAAACGAGTGCTCCCGAGGTCGTGACCTTCACCTCAAATCTGGCCCTCGTTTCATGGCCAGCTTTGACAAATGACTTTGAAGTGGACGTGAATGGTTTGTTTGTTGGATTCCGTGTGCATGTTTGCGAAGTCAACCACCCGGGTGAACCTTGCTTGAATCGGACCGAACATTTTCAGGTAGATAATGGACTCGAATTTAGAACGAATTTTGGTTTTATCGAGAATGTATCTCGGCATATCACTTTTTAACATTACGGTATTTGAGAGACTAATTGTTGAAATTTTCCGCATTTTTATTGCATTTATAACCAATGGGTCAACAAATATCTGCGCGTGATGACAATGCGATAATCTAATTAGGTTGAATGAAAACTGTTTTAGATTTCAACGTTGTTGAAATAACAAATCAAGCTGGTTCCTGGCCAAGAACTCGGTACGCCTATAAACTACCATATATTGCGATGTGAAAGTAATTGGGATGTGAGCGCCACACTTAGGTACCGTAGATTTATTAATCAGTTATTGTCTCCAAATAAACAGGATGAACTTGACTTCAACTTTAAGGACGCTCAGTGGGAATAATTGACTGTTATTTACAAGTTATTGTACCAAGTTTTATCCAAATTTAATCATTACTATTTTGATGACGAATATATTCTATTTCACTTTGAATACAAAGACACGTATTGGAAGTAACGGAATATACCGTTTTAGATATTTCTCAATGATTTATGTTATTTACGAAATGTATTATACAATAACATTGTATTGATTGAAAATCCGTTCTCTGATAGCGAAGGTTTACAAGTGTTGTAAAAACAGATGGCTATATTCACGAACTTTTATCGTACATTATTTTGGTATTTTGTGAGATTTCTGCATTTCACGTAAATGAGTCGATTGTCCATCGCGCAACAAACACATTCTTTAGCATCTCGTTGTGTGACCGGCAATTATCCGAGTACGTTGTTCTTAACTGCATGATAAATCTTTCGGTTAGCTTAAGTGAGGTTTCCACAATTTGTTCCGTATGTTTCGGTATATCATCCTGCTATAAACTTTCGTGTAATCATTATTATGTCAAGGCTAGAACGAGTAAACTAGACCATTCGAGGATAAATCGCAAAAATCCAGTTCCAATTGTCTGTAAGTGTGTTTACACTCGAGGAGGAAAGTAGTTGCCAACACTTGCCATTTGAACCCATGTATTTCACACTTATTTGTCGATCGTGATAATTGATCATTGAGGTCATCCTTTTTAATTCTAATTACTCCTACACAGAATCCCACTTTATAAGATAACGCCATGTGGTCAGAGGCTTTTTAGGCACACGAAATTAAATGACATTTCACTGCCCCACACTATATAAGCTATTCAACACATCTCTCCCGATTGCCACCACGATCTGTTTGGCAAGTGATTTCGTGGCAACCGGTTTATTTCAAACATCAACCAAACAAGGCTGATTTTGTCTATCTCCTCGAGCAGTTCTTATGTAAAACTCCCGAAAGTCGAATTATAGCAGGTTCACGATTTTCGTCATCGTTCTTTTCAGCGATACATGCTCTTGTGACGGAGCGGTTTTATAAGTTTCACCCAAAGTCTCTTAATGAGTACTAGTTGTAAATGCACTTCTCGCATTAATAATTATCATTATATGGATATATTTGTGAAAATCCACATGACTTCAAATATTAATTGGAAAAATTAATTATCTTACTCAAATAGCTTTGTTGTGAATGCGTCCACAACATGGTAAAATATTAGGTATTATAAACTGTAAGCGTAAGAAAAAAGAGAAATGTATAAAACATGTTGTACTCGCATCATGTGATATGATTGCTGATCAGGAATAAACTCGTAAATTAATCATGTTGTTCTTCAAGTCTTATGAAATGAGTTTATATTCGATTGAATCAGTTTCTACGTCAAAATTAGTTTCACAACACTGGTAGTCACACCAACGTAATTGTTTTAATCACACAATCTAGCACACAACATCAAAAAATGCACACATACATATACATTTACATATACATTTATGCTATTCTAAAACTCCCAATCGTATTAACCTTATGCAACAAAGGCATACACGCACAGCTTGTTTAGCATTCTTCAACTGTTTCAAGCGCATGTGGATCCTGATCCTACTCTCCCTACCTGATGATTGGAAACATCACGAAACCGATCGCGGTGTGTGCTGATGGAAATGCATGCGAATGAGCATATTCCCCATAGTTTATACCTGCAATCGTCGTTATTGGAATTATAAACAATCAAAAGCTCAAAATACCTCATGAATTTATTGTCAAAATTAACGTGGTATACGTCTGTATAAACCTAAATCTCGAATAACGCTTCATTTGCTCTTCACATTTGATTACGCACCTGCTTTTGATAAATATATTTGACAAGGTTCCAAATTTAAGCGCGAAGCATTGCAACATTTTACCGTGAAAAAAACAATTGAGCTTACTAGTCAATTTTTGTTTTTGCATTTCATCTAAAATCTAATATTTCTCAAGCAATAACGTTGCATTTGTCATCTAAAGACATTTTAATGATTTCAAAATATGGAAACATTTTAACATTGTGCGCACGAAATAATTTGACCTTTGCAAATTTTTTACCCAAGGATTACTTTGATGTAGAACGTGGAATGAATTTTACCGAATTCAAGAGTATAGCTAACGATTTAATTGAATTTGCGCATGCTCCAACGAACAATTCGCTAGTCCATTTGTACGAGAAATTGACCCGAGGGAAAATCGCGTTTGAGAAGGGAACATACCGAGCAATCTTGGAAAACCTCACAGAAGCAAAGATGATGAAGGTCTCCGTCAGTCTACTGAATGTCAATTACATTGGGCCACCAAGGTAATTAATTGAGCAGGCCGTTTTTTCTCCATTTCTGATTGCATGATATTCCCCCAACTGTTTCCCATCTTTGCAGTGCGGCTCTTTATTTCGGAACGTTTAGTGCGGTGGCGGAATTAATCTGGGAATTTGTGGGCATCAATTCGGTGAAATTATGTTGGTTTTCTCCGATTCTCGTTGGTCAAAAACCACCTACATATGATGTACAAGTAGTTGAATGTAAGTCAGTGCTTGTTGTTGATCAGCTTTGAATAAAGCTTTCGACCGAGTTGATCATAATTTACTCATGAACAAGATAATATGAACTATTTGCCATTACCAAACGAGAGTAATATGGTTCTGTTTGCCGGCTGTATAAAAGTATGGAGGGAAACAGCCATGCTCATGATTGTATTTTGATATAAACCGCTTTGAATATTTTTTAAAACTGGCAAACACAATAAATAAACAACCATTGATTATGCAAAAGTCGAAAATCATTCTGATCGGTCGTGATCTTAGCTTTTACTATCCATACAAACTCGGAGACAAAATCATGGAGTACACTGAGGTACAAACGGACCTGGGTTTCTGGATTTGCGTTAGTTTGAAAAATGGTCTACAATGCTAAGCCTTTTACGAAAGCACGTCTCGGCTGCTCGGTAGGTTACGGTGCATATTTGGACGTTTTTCCGTGGGACGAGACGATTTGATTTTGGTTGACATTATTTTGAGTGCCGCAAATCACCCTCTACAATGCTTATTTAATCTATGGCACTCGCATGAGGCAAGAGCTCACACTCAACAATAGACGACAATTTTTTGCCGTGCGAGTTTTTTAACTTGGAAAAATCTACCAGATTGTGTTGTAAACTCACCACATCAGGAGACGTTCAAGAGAAGTGTTGACGCTGTTTGACCCTTAACCCGTGCATCAAAGGAAACTTTACATCTTGACCATATGTATTTGTCATCCCACCAATTGGAAACAATTTCCGTTCTTTGGATTTTAACATGATTCTTGAACTGCTCTGAAAGCAACCGAATCCCGTTTTTGGATGTTATGATATTCGTAGTTCCCATATTATTCTATGGTATTTTGTAAAGCTATGTGCCTTTTAGACCATAAAATTTGAATTGAATTGAAGTTATCACAACGACTGTATCGATTTGATTGGATAAGTGGAACGAAAACTTTATCTGACTCACGGTTAGAAAACAGTTCCGTGGAGCTTACACGACCACTTCATCGGCCTAAACGCCACTTTATTAGATGAATCCAAACGTCTACGAAATTCAGGACACTAACTGATATTGTTTTTAATACTTATAATACTCCATGTTGACCGAACAAATTGCTATTTCATACTGTAAATATTATTTCGCTCGCAATTCTCCTCTCTATATTTTCGTAAACATATTTTTAGTTGAAACCAATACTTTCGGTTCAACGACAAATTTCACAATCCGCGAAATATCCTTGACCCAACCCGTCGAAAACGTTTTATGGCTAACGGATTTATTACCAAACAGGGAATATTTCGTTTCATTATGGGCGAAGATTTCCACTCTAATTATTAACGGTAGTTCTGTAAAAATCTTGATGACAGCAAACCTTGGAACGCCAGGTGTGTTTGATAGAAAATAATCTCACATATCTCACATAAATTATGAAAATCAATTTACTGCAATAATATGATTTATCTGTTTGCAACCCTTGCGGCGGTGAATTGTCTTAAACATTTAACACAAACTTTCATTCATTCTGTGCGCCACATTTATGTGCTCCCGGAAATAATACGTAAATATCAAATAAGCATTGTTTTGACAGCTAGTATGATACATTTTATGCATCAACTTTATAATTGAAATGCCTGTGCATATTTTTAATATTCACGCGCGCAATTTGAACGTACACTTGACACGACCGTTTTCTAGGCGTTTGCACTCACTGGGCAGGTGCAGCTCGACCGCTTTTTATCAGCATTAACAGAAAATTACTGAACACTAAATCACATGTGGATACTAGGCTTTAACGCAATAGAATTATTTAAAGGGTTCTTCAATGTGAACTGACGTGCAACTACGGGTCAATCTTCCTACTCTAAAGTGATTTACCTCATCAATATATGGATTGTGTTCAGTGTGTCTGAGCAGTTTGGCAATAGCAGCTGGTATAAGTTGTCGTATTGCTTTACTGCCGAATATTACACTTCACAATCGGTTTATTAAGTCTTGATTCACTCCAAAAACAATGCTGATGTAATTTGCTACGATCAAATCCATTTTCCGGAAATTCTTGAAATTGAAAGTTTTGGGGAAAATCTCCTCATAAAAGAATTGAGTTGAGTATGACTCATAAAATTTAAACATAATGATGGTATTAGTTTATACATTCCCAGTTAATAATAATATTTAAATGCTATCTGCTTCTCAGCTTTTTTCTCAGTTTTCACATAATGATTCGATTCAAGTGCTTGTTTTGGATTACGTATATTTTGTTTCTCGTAAGACAATTGAGCAATAGATCTTAATCATCCATTGTGTTGAACCCAGATTCTCAATCCTGCCAATCTTACTGAATTTATTCCTTTTCCTTGCTAACTATGAATCAACTATTCAAGCGGAAAAAGTAGCAGTAATAAATACTTTGAAATTCTACGGAAGTTCAATTCGCACGGTAAAATTTAGACTTACAAAAAGTGTAATCTCGCGTAAACGTTTTTTCACGATCTGCAATTAAAATTTATCATAAGTGACGTTTTAATAAGAACCAAGGATAAACAGCGCAGGGCTCGTTTGTGTTGTGTTCTAATAAAGTAAAACAGAATTAGAGTCGTGGCTTTATTACTTTGAAAGCGCTTGAAATAGGAACTTATGTATGAAACATATGTATTCTGCTTCATCATATTCAGTTCATTCATGTGATTAAATGGTCATCAAAACATGTGTTGAAGTATTTTCATTAAAACAAGTTCATCCGTTAGTTCAAATGCATCAAATAAATCTCTTTTAGAATGCTGACCATTACACTCTTAATAGAATAGGGTTTATGCAATCACGTAGCGGGTTTTGCTTCAAATACACACTCAACTTGATCCCACAGAGACCAACCAACAGCCATTCAAAATTTACAGAGATGATTTCTCAACGAACGATTTTAAAATCTGCGTAGTACGTAACACGTTCAATTGGACTGCACTGAAACAATTCGAGAGTTACTATAGTGCAACACCCAACACCCAATTACACTCACTGGGTTCCAATCACAAGGTTGCGGATATTATGCAGGATCAGCAAACGGAAGTTCGCCTCAGCTTCGGCATGGTAGGCGAACACAAGACAGTAAATAACATTCTCTTCAAAACAAACCAGAGTTGCTTGCTGCTGCAAAACTTGAGCATACGTGAGTGTCTACAAAATTCCAAGTGATTATCTAATCCAGAATATATATAACAATTTTTTTTCTAAACATTGTTTGTTTATAGTATAACTAGTAGAGCAATAATATCTAATCATACAAATTTAATTTTTTTTAATTTGCTAAACTCCAAATGTAGGACGCAAGAATAGCGTAACATGTATTTGCGAATTAGTTTTAGCTTTAACAATGCTTCACACGTATTTTTCTCTCCCGAAAATAGACCAATTTCGCGCTATTCGCTCTCATCGTGTAGAAATTGTACAATTAATTTCCGGTGATATTGAAACGTGTGGAGAGAGGTGAACTTAATTTTAAAGAGAAAGTCCTGTGGGATATGAATGGTTCAAACAGAACTATGATTTTTGCACGCGTTTTTATTTTAAATCTATGATTGGTGACAGACATTATTTGATACTTATGAAAACTGATAAAATATGTGATTTAAGATTCTAAATTTTAGTTTATGCATGTGAAATTTTAATGACCAAACGTGATAAACATAATTGCTAAAAATGTTTCGGCGTTATAATATTTAGCTTTCATATAATAGTTTCACTGAAAGGTAAATTTGATCAGCATTAATTATAGTGTTTTTCTGGATTGATTTCAAAATATTGTGCTATGCTATTCACAATACCCGAATTCACAATCTCAATCAGATTTGAGTTTGTTTATCCTCATAGTGTGAAGCAAGCAACATGATTGTTACTTTAAACTGCGTTAAAGTAGCGTCTATAGCTCTGATTTGAACCCGCTGTTGACCAGGGTTCATTCATAGACCCCCGATGCCAGTTTTCCCAATTTGAATCATGGTCCAAGTCCAGCGTTCATTTCGCTCACAAATACCCAAATTTCATTTATGTATCTTGTCCTTTTTCTCAAGTACCGTATTTACAATTGGCTTCGATCCATAGCGTTCATTGTTCATTAACCGAGTCCTTCACGTAATATTGACCACAAACCAAAGATCCACTATTTACCTAACTATTTACTTTGTTCGGGTACATTAACCTATGCTAGTAGTACACAAGTTCATGTTTACAACAATTTCCGTCCAAAATTATTTCAATCTCGCCTATTTTCAGTGGAAAAATACCAGTTCCGCTTACACGTCACCGGTCCTGGTGGAAATGTTTGGTCCTATCAAAACCAATCCATTGACCTCATTGAATTGCAAGGTTTCGATCGGGATTCGTACATTCACATGATGGAGCTGACAAGCTACAAGATGAAAAACATTTTTATGGCCAACATACTTTGTCAAGTATTTGGACAGATTTTGATTATAGTGGTGTACGCTACGCATTGGTATTGCAAATGCTGCGCTGTACACAATGTGTCTGACACGTAAGCTCGTGACTCTGAATCAAGTATGATTATAAACAATATTTCTGTTAACGGTATTGCAGATTTCCAATTAAAAACTCGTTCGTAGATCAGGCGGTTTGTTGCATCACTAAATAAGAAATTATACGGTAAATTAAACTTAATATGTGCAAACACATCATACTTATCTCCATCACGTGTCATCATGTCCATCATAAATTTATTATATTTTTTGAAAAAAATTGTATTTGAGTTTACAAGCGTTGTCACATGGAGAGGAAATAATAAGGATAATGATGTTGGATATTTTGCCCGTTTCAATTTGTTAATGGGATCGCTTTTTTCGATGGTATCGTTGCAAAAGTGCTGACCTTTCTCTAACGTTGATTTCAGAATTGGACTATCTCATGATAATGCATGCAAATACTGGTTTCTGAATTAACTACCCTTTTTCGTAGTGCGCGTTCAAGAGCAAGTGATTCTTAACTCACAAGGCAAATGCCGAGAGCTATCTTATCTCTTGCGTCAAAATACCACAAATACGACAATCTTCATGTCTCTTAACACGACATGACCAGCGTAGGCGTCGTTGGTACGGTTTGGTGAACATGATCCTAAACCAGGTGTACAATACACTTTTATATTTATTACTGTTCTATCCCCAAGATGTTGGTGTTGATGGTCCTGGTTTTATTGCCAAACCTTAATGGATTTAGCGCGGTCAGATTTTTGTTGCTCCAGATACAAAAGTTCAAACTTGACTAGATTCCAGACAACTGCATGGGTCATGGTGGGTGCTGCGCTTGTTAAGATTGACTGACACAATTAATACCAATTCACGCACACCTCCCCTACATGCTGTATAATCCCTTGATCGTTTTGGTGATGGCAGGTGTGAATGCCATCAGCTGGCTGAGTAGCATGATTGCGTAATCAGTGCGCACATTTTGGGTCAGGCACGTAATGTTTATCCACTGGAGAACTGGACACTAGATTATGGAGATATCAGCCTTATCTAAGTGGTTGACCACACTCTCATCTGCCTTTGAGATTTCAACCGCCTCAGCGCGAACTCTTTCCATGCATGTGAGGTTACATGTGTAGACCATCATTACTGGCTATTGGCTATCAGAAGGAAACAAGTAATCTTGACAATGTTCAAGCTCTTTGTGATGGATGCATATATTCGCAGTGTCCCGCTTTCGGTCAGTTGACTGGTTATTACTGAGTTTGAATTACATGTCACGGACCAGAATAATACTTCATTCTTCGATCTATTCATACATGAAATGCTCTAAAAGAAGCGAAATTTAAATCAGTTCTGATGGTAAAACTTGTCATATATGTGTTAATGTCAATTATAACACGACCTTGAAATGTTCACAATTCGCATTTTACTAATATGCTTCGATTGTTCTTTTCAGAAACTCGGATGAATTTGCACCGCGTCATAGCATCAGTTTAGCTACAATATCGATGTCAATGCAAGAAATCAATGTTGATTTACGGCGATCATTGTTCAACTGATTATGCACTCATTCATTTACTTACCTCTTTCATAACTGAACTCCATTTTTGAATGCTCATTTCTCAACATGCGTTTTAAACGAATAAAAGATCACTCTTTTCCAAGAACCACATTTCACTCGAAATTTGTTGTGGTTTATTTCGTAAAAACAATTTTCTCGCTCCTTTTGAAGTTGTGAATAACAAACATGGTGATTAATAATATATCCGCGATAGTTTGTCCAACAGCAAAAAAGCTTTCACAAGTGACTAAAGACATAAATGTCGGAACACCTTTGATCAATGTATAGACAATGTTTAGGCGAATAGTCGGTTTTGAATCTTTACCATTATTATTGATCTCTTTTGTTACACGAAAATGTTCATCTGTTCCCATCACAGTGATGTCAAATCCTCATTCTCTGATTAACAAGTCACAATAGGTTTTACTTATTTATTTCTTAGTAATCAAAAGTGTATACGTTAGGTTAAAATAAATTTAAATTAAGCTGATTGACAATTGGTGAAACAATATGATTATGGTTATCAAGAGTGTAATTTATATGGCTAAATTTTTTTATAAAAAGCTAATGGAATATGAAGCCTAATCTAGTAAGAGGAATCTTTGGGCAAGTGTGAGACTTTATAGTGTATTTAGGGTATTCGGGTATATAGTTGGATGCTACACTAATCAGGTTCCAACGTTGTCTCTTCCCTATCGGTTTTGGGAAACCTCCCAACTCCAAAAATGCTCTAACGGCGCGCGTCTTATAGACTCAGACTGACGCCTAAAATCCAATTTGCTGTGGTCAGTGAAGCTATCCTGCACGATGCGATTCACTCATGCTGAAAAACAATCAGCTCACACCCAACCTGCCTAGTGGCAAATCCAATCATTGAAAAGGTCTTCGAAAAATCAGGATCCGTAACCAGTTGGGCGTCAAAAGCTGATACTAAACATTTTTCTGCAGAGCAAAAGTACAGTCTAGCTTTTCCCATTGGCTTAGTTGTGTCATGGAAGGGTGCACTGGCGAATACGCAACAACCTATTCTACATATGAAGTTGCATATTGAGTAACATCGTGGCAAGGAGTCGCTTCTGTGCGATAACACGGAAGCAGCAGCTAACGCCAGCCTAAGATGGAAAGCCTACAGCCAATGAGGTGCCGTTTCGCCTGGTCTGCTATCCTTATGGGGCCCAAGGGATTAAGAATCAAACCGAAAAGAAGATGTATTTTCGCACAAGCGAAGTGATGGTCAGCTTTACAAACTGGGAACCGCGGAGCGTCCTAATCCAGACTTCCTAGATTCCTGACCACGTTCTTGATATATTACACGTAAGAAAGACTCATTTTGGATATGTGGCGTTTTACAAC
>JACCGJ010012173.1:0-15261 GCA_013407085.1 Atriophallophorus winterbourni
ACCGATTATGAACCTCTCATACTATTTGAAAAGTGTACACATATCCTAGAAACATTTGAACGTTCGACACTCTATTTGAGGAATGAGCCTTACCTTTTCTGACGTGTGTTTGTGGCAAATTTTTTGTCCACGTGTGCGTTGTTTGTCACTTATACACATGACGACCAATACGGGCAAAATTAGAGAGATATTGTTGCGCCGATGAATGGATGAAGGAATCGCGTCCCATCAACTGCCTGACGCTCAAACATTAGAAGTACACCTTCGTATTAAACTAAGTCTGTTTATTGAGATATAATTTCATTCAAAAAGAACCAAAAGTTGTCAGGTTCCAAAGGTTGTCATAGCCGGGGGTGGCAGTGGTGTTAAGCTCCCAGTGTTTATAAAATGCTCCCATATGGCGCGCCTCTGACAACCAAGTCCAGCTTCTGGCCTGCACTATTGGCTCCCCGAGCCCGGCGGAACAGCTTCTACTAACAGAAGGGGCGGGGGTGAGTGACTGGCGCCTGAAAACCAGTTTGCTTCGGGCAGATGGAGCTCGTTAGCCTGGTATGTCATTTCATCTAAGCGAAGGAAAACACTGATTTTCAACCTCCGCTGCCTTGCGGGATACCCGATCGCGGGAAAGGCTTCGGGAGAAAACCCTGAGGAAAAATCTGAAACAGAGTCTGCTAGATGGTTAGTTGGGGCACACCTCATTCTGGCAACTCCAAGTTGCCTTGCAGGTCGCACTTGGTTGTGCAAAGGCTAGAAAATCTGAACAAAGTCGGAGTGGTGCTGCGGACGCCGCTTTGTACCCAAATTCCCACGAATCTTCATTGCAGCCGACTCATCCTCCAAAAGGAGAGTCGCACAAAAGTAAAGTACAATGCATGGAATGCCAATTATCATTAAAGAAAAGAACAAGTGCGTTATTTAGTCCATTTGCACATGTCATTTTTTTAATGTTTTTATGGTTTATGGTCAGAGCAAAAGTTAATGTTAAGGCAAGCGCCCTCTCTAACCTTGGCTACATCAGAACTAAGCCTATTCAAACCAGTCTTCCAAGTTAGTTGCTGACCACCGGCCTTTTTTCCAGTCTGTACTAGCTGATGCATACAGTGCTCGGCGTGATAACCGTTTGAGTTTCGCGCATAGAACATATCCCAACCAGCTGGGACGATGTACTTTAAGGCCTCTCTGAAGGCTAGGACCGTAGCTTTCTAAGACGCGGCACCTGGCCTCATAGTTTCAAACGTAGTGTTGCAACTGAACGTGAGCAATCCTTCGGCCGAAGACATCCAAACATCTTCGTGAACTGTTGAACATTCGCTCTCGTATAGCAGTAATATCCTTACCGGAGTAGAATATATCCTTTCATTTAAACTCAAGCTTAAATCACGTATGTCTACAGATGCCCTCAACTTTGGTAAATGCCATCTGGCCTTATCAGTTCTGGAATGATTTCCTCCTTTATCACACCCCTAGCAACCGCCAAAATCCCTAGGTAATTTAACTCTTCAATATGATCTGCAATAAGATCATTTATAGTTAAATGTGCTGTTCCCCTGACCAGTCCTAAGCACTTTTCACTCCATCGGTGAAAAACATTGCCATCAAATTTAAGAACTGTTACATAAATTTTGAGCCATCAGCATAATCCAGGTCCGTAACACGTCAACCTGGAAGGAGCTCAACGCCTCCCGTGGAGACACTACTAAGAGAAATCCGGTGGACTTTCTCGATGGCAAATTTGAACAAGAACGTAGAGATTCGGCAGCCGTGTCATACATCTGTAGTGGTCTTGAATTGCGCCTCATCACTTTCTATTGTGTGAACATATAATTCCATCAAGATGGCGTTGTACTTCAGTGGGATTCCATTGCGAAGTAAGCTGTTCCATAGGGCAGACCTGTCAAACGGGTGAAAGGCCTTTCGGATATCCAAAAACACCGTTGCTCGTCGATACAGTTTTCTAGCAACTAACCCATAACAAAGCGTGTCTACGCTTCACGCGTTGGTTGAAAACCAGCTAGCTATTCGCGGGAAGTATCCTCCCTAATTGGGGTAAGTCTGCGAATATGGATGGCAACCGTTATCTTAACTAACTGAGATATGTGATATTTCATAATAGTTGATACATTCGTTCTGTGCTCCTTTTTCTGGACTGGTATTAATAGAGATTCACATTAGGAGACAGGTACTTCAAATATCACTATCATGAAGCACAGTCCGGAGCCAAACAAAGTACCAAGTAACAGTAAGCAGGAAAGGCGCGGATTAAAAGAAATGCAGATGTTAGCTCGTCTGCGATGGTTGGGACACGTTGTAAGAATATATCAGCACTACTTACCACACCGCAACTTATTCGCAGAGGTGGGAGAAACGATCGAATGGCGAGTCCTTGACATGGCTGGCTGTAATAAAGAAATGCCGTTGCGCTAGACGCAGGTGAGCGTATTCGTCTGTCTGAGTGGGGTCTAGTTGATCCACCTAATTGTTGATTGGAAACCTTTCGCGGTATGGCTGCAAACCGAAATAAGTAGCACAAATTTATGAATTTCTGTCAGGTTCCCCATGCCTAAACAGTTATGAGAACAAAATGAAAATAGCACCGAGACTCCAATGTGTTTTCGCATGCAGCTCACCAGTGATGAAAAATCAATTTAGCACGGTGTTAGCTTCGTTGCACAGAAGATTTGCACATCCGTGCACCAATGTAGTTTATTATGTGTAATAATTTTTTCTCCCACATCATTGTGTTATACCTAATGCAGAACGAGAAACAAAGCCGCATGCGGTTAAACTACAAATCAGGCTGCTTTTGTCGCATTTGCATATTCCGCTTGCCTCCTTCCTTTTTCACGCGTTTGCTCATGTGCTTTTCCTGCTTTATGTTGCGTAGGACATGGCTCCAGACATGTGCTTCATTATAATGATGATTGAAACTCTAAATTATATTGCGCTAGGAAACACTTGGCAACGTGTTTTTTAAATTATTTATGAACGGCGAATCAGATCGTTTGCATCCATATTCGTGCCCACGGGATGTCCTCAGTGCTGTAGTGCAATTGCCATCTTGAGTTAAAACAAGGAATATAACAGGCACTGATCACACTCGTTCGCGCAATTATCCACCAAAGAACTAGTAGGAGGCACCTAAATTTTAGAGCCTCGGTAAAGCGAGGCAAATGAGAGATACTCAGATGAAATTGGTGAACAGTTGGATGGGAATGATGCCCTCGTTAAGCAAGCCTGGTCCAAAGTTAAGGTCGCTACGCATATGATGGAAAACTAGGACGCCGTTTACTTTGGAGAGACGCTACACGATTCGCTCGTAGGCTTCGTCAGCTATACTGAGCGATATCTTCTAGAAATGGAAACTGCAGCGAATATAGGAGACTTTGGAGAACTTCCGTTTACTTAATACTGCACTAACTTCGAAGATTCGTGATGGCAGATGATCCTTAACCAGAAGGCGGCTAAGTGGGTTTAGCATTTCCGGACCATCGACTTCCGACGCCACATCCTGATTGGCGTAAATCTCGGGGTGGCCAAACCGTCACATGGCATAAGCAGTTAAAAACCCTTACTAGTAACCTTTCCAAAGTCCGCGCAGCGCGTCTTCCAGGCTGGTGTCCCCGCGATCAGATATCGCAATAGCTAGTTACGCTTCAGGATATGTCCAGAAACCGTTTTCAATGGCGGTCTTACACTAAGCATCTTCTTGGAGAGTTTGCTTAACCTTGTATGTTGTCAAGCGGAGTGACGGGAAAAGATTTTTATGACGCATGTCTGAAAGCAGCAAGGAAGCTGCCATGCTGATGTCGCTCTACTCGATCACGAAACTTGTTTGAACGCATGTTCCATTCGAGGTGTAGGCACCTCTACCCAGTTTGTTTCTGCTTACTCTTCTATAGAATCCGTAGCTATTTAAGTCCCACCCTTCCCCAAGTTTTAGGATTTTACTGTTTCATGGTTGTGTGGCAGTTAAGCACTCGGTACTTGCTACCAGTGTTATGCTGTCTGTAATGATGTGGCGATGATTTCCGTCCGTTACTGAACCTCCCATCAGTTAACAATGCCGTGATCATTGGCTCAGTTCGTAGCTGTGGCTACCCGGTCATTTGCTACTCTTGAACAGAGTTCGATATTTTAAGTGTTTTGCAACGGATAAAGCACGGTAAATCGCCATGAGAAGAAGGGATTTTTTGAACTTGTTTAAATCTTTTCGAACTCATTAGTATCTCCACTACACCAACTGTTTTGTTCCATCTGGGAGGCTGAAGTTTCCCCTCAGACGGGTATGATATCATCCTTCTTCTACCACTCGCATGAATTGGGCGCATAGATAGACGTGGAAGCCGTTCTCGTCGTCGGAATTAGTGTTAGTCGGGGCAAGAGTGGTTATAATAGACACGCCTCTTTATTGCAAGATTTTGGGTTCGGTGTAATATTCGAGGTTAGTCTAACGGCGTATATTCTCCTGTTAAATTCGATCAAATCATTTGCTTATGATTCCTCACGCGAATTCGATATTATACCAACACTCTTTAATTAGTAGCTGCGGGTTCAACTGGGCAGCGAAAAGAGTATGTATGTATGTATGTACGAAAGCACAAGCCTGATCCAGGCAAAGTGCCACACAGTCAGAGACTGCGAAAAGAGTAGCGAGCCAAGAGTTTGAAAAAGGTTACTTTTATGTGTGTCTACGAATAGGAGCCATGACAGTATCTTTGCTCACGTCGCTCTCTGACTTTGTGGCACCTTGCCTGGATCAGTCTTGTGATTTCATATACACAATACATATATAACGTAAGAGCCAATGCAGCCTGCTGGCCTATCTGTCTGTGGTTTCCGGCATTCAAGGCTCCAGTGTGAGCCGTGGTGTGAGGTTTCAAAAAGTGATCTGCATGTTCGTGAATGCAAGATGTTCCTAATTGTTCAGTACGGTCGTTTCTAAGGCTGGGATTGAAAAATGAACGACTGCTTAGAGTGTATGGTAAGGGTTAGAAACAGATCGAAGAGTGGGGCATGCAGCAGCATGTTTTCGCTTACCCGCACTGTTGTTTGCAACAGTTAAAGAGAACCTGTTTATAATGTGCGACGGTCAATGTGCTGTGGCATTGGTTTTTCCTGTTATAGTCATGGTTGTATGCCGCCTGGGATGATGCCAGGGCACATGCCCAGACAGAAAAACGAATCAGATTCTCGACCAATGCTTGTGGTTGAAAAATTTGACCCACAAGGCAGCGGCTTGGGTTGAGATCGTGTTCGTTGATCTGCATAATATGAGTGGCTCCAATGATAACTGGAGCGCGCCACCTAGTATTGATCAATGAGCCAAACCATCGCACTAAGTCAATGTGCAGTTTCAGCCCGACGGTATGTATGTATGTATGAAATCACAAGCCTGATCCAGTCAAAGGCTGCACAGTGATGGTATGTATGAAATCACTAGCATGATCAGGGCGAAGTGCCGCACAGTCGAGGACTGCAGGTTGCCCAGGCCTAGACAGATATTGGAAAGGAAAATAGCAATGGCAGTGAGACTCCAGCGTGCATTCGCATGCTGCTCGATACCGGTGGCAAATCTTTTTAGCACGGTGTTAGCTGTACAACACAGAAGTGCTGCATGATTGCACACGGACTGCACGTCATATCTGACTAGGCCTGTGTAACCTGACGGTATATCAGCTCACGTGCAGGCTCTGACTGTGCGGCACTTTGCCTGGATCAGGCTTGTGCTTTCACATCACATAAAGATATTACCAGGTTGCCTTGTCCTAGACGGATATGAGGTATAAAAATAGAATAGAAATTGCAGCGAAACTTCAGCGTGTTTAGCATGCAGCTCACTATCGGTGGCTTATAAATTTAGCACGGTTTTAGCTGAACGGAGTACTAAAATGCTGCACTATTGCACCTCCGTGCCCGACAGTACACAAACTCTCACGGTTTATCCTTTTTCATAATGAATTGCTGGAATAATATCGGTACCGGCTGATTTATAATAAACCTACGTAAACGATAGATCTTTTTCGCCAGCTGGTATAATCAGAATCTCTCTGACTGACTCTTACCGATTTTTAGAAACGGCGTGGTTTTTTCGAATTGCGTAAGGTACATTCTGCCTTACTTCGTTCAAAGGATCTCACGTGCAAATATGCCGATACCCGGCATTCAGATAGACTGCGATAAGAAACTATTTGCTTTAGATTATGCTGACGAGCTAGTCTTCTGCAAATCGTATACGGATGCTCAGGCTACTCTCGACCGCCTATGCAGTATCGTACCATCTTTCGGGATGCGCTTCGTATCTTTCAAGTGTATAGTTCTGTCGCAGTATATGGATCCGGCAGAAACTGCACAAAGCCTCCACACTTGGGAGCTTGCGACTAGACTGTTTTACTTATTTGGATTGCTCTATTACTAGTAAAGCGTGTTTAAATAAGGAGATTTCAGCTCGCAGTTCCAGAGCAACGGTACCTTTTCTTAGCATCTGTGATGTCACAGTTGCTTATTTCTAAAACGGGGCAGAGTCCATGATATCAATTCGAGTGATCTTGTACGCGATCACTCAAAAAGAACAATCAGGATGTCAATAATTCTTCGATAATTACCGCGCCATCGCTGGAGTTGGCAACTATCCTTAATGGAATCGTTGCTGGCGAAGTAGATCTTAAAATACAAGTTGGTTAAGTCACGTATTGTGAATTGTAAATCATTGTTTTCCTATCGTGGTCTTATTTGGTACTCATAACTTGGAATGACGTCGTTAAAACGGTGGACGGATTCTGACTTGCCTCGAAAATAAGGTCGTGACCGCTGAACTAGCAGCATTTGGGGTGACCCGTCTCCCTGGTTGGGGTCCGAGTGTTCTAAATTCGCAGTGGTTTCTTATTCTCTGATATGGATCACAATCGTGTTCAGTGGCAGTTATGTTGTTGGCATCTTCTTGGAGTGTTTGATTAATCGTATATGTTGTCATGTGGAATGGCCAGTCAAGCTCATTATGATGGATGGCAGTGAGGGCCGCGAGAAATCTGTTGTGCTAATGTCGCTCTACTCGTTCGCAACAATAGATTGGATTCGTGTTTGATTCGACGTGTGAGCACATCGTCCCAGTTCTGCTCACTTCCATAGATTCCGGGCCTGTTTATTTCCCCCTTCCCCATATTTTAGAATATTCTTTTGTCATGGTTGTATGGTATGGTATGAAAGCACAAGCCTAATCCAGGCAAAGTGCCGTGCAGTCAGAGACTGTCAGGTTGCCCAGGCCTAGACAGATATGAGAAATAAAATAGAAATGGTAGTGAGGCTCCAGCCTGTTTCAGCATTCAGCTCACTACCTCTGGCCAATCAATTTAGCATGGTGTTAGCCGCACAGCATATAAGTACTGTACGGGTGCAATCGTGCTGATGGTAGTTAACCATTCAGTATCTACTATCAGTGTAATGGTGTCTCTGATGATATGATGAATCTAAAGAGCTTGAGGTGTTACTTGTTAACATTAACGAGATTTCAGCACAGCGGCAAGCCTGTTGACAACCCATGTTGCTTATTTTTATGGGTTTCTAAGTCGTCTCTTTTTCAATAGCGACAAATGGATTATTGCGTACTTCACCCAACCCACCCTGGCTTTCCTCGTGTTTAGATTCATCTGGCAGTGATAGAAATCCATTAGATTCTTGTAATTCTTCATAGAACTCTTCCTTGGTAACGTTAGAGAGAAAGTTTATCAGTGCATAAGCAGCAACCACAAACCTGCTACAGCCTTCATTGCGATCTCAGCTCTGTCACTCAAAGCGATTCTAATATCAGCTTGACCGGGTACCATAGTGTCATCATCACTGGACAGGCGTAGATGGTAAGATTCGCGTGTCTATACGCGTTTCTGTAAAACAAGATACATCAATACGGAGGCTATCGAGTGAATGCGCCAATGCTGCCGGTTGTCTGTTGCGCGCTAAACCTTGTACATTAAACGTCACTAAATTAAATGGTGCATGTGTGCAGCTCGGGTCAGACGACGTATTCAAATGAACTAGATTTGGAGAACTTGATGATTACCGGACGAAAAACAGTAATTATTAACATTCGCATTCAGTGTCATAGCGATGAAAGCTGTCTTATTCTTACCTAAGTAACGAGATGTCCCCATTAAATGCGACAATCTTATACACAAGTTCATCGTGTGTAGCTGATAGTGTTGTGGCCGTCGGAGATAGAAATTTCCGTGTCAAATTGCAGACGTTAGTGTTGGGGAGATAGAGCCGGTTGTATGGGTTCAAATGAATGGCATATTAGAACGTTTTGGTGATGTTGCGCGCGAGTCATGTACATGTAAAAGTTGGGATACCTTGAAGAATTTTCGTCTGTAACAGGAGTATCTAGCTGGTATGAGTGGCTCTGTCTAGGCTTGGGCAACCTGACAGTAGTATCGCCCACGTGCAGTCTCTGACTGTGCGGCACTTTGCCTGGATCAGGCTTGTGCTTTCATACCATATCATACCATGAGTGGCTCTGCTGGTGCTCTTCAGGGATCACCAGCCGTAGGTGCGCTAACCGTCGCATTAATTTAAGGTCAAGCCACAGCTAACCTGGTTTCAACTGAGTTATGAGTATCCCGCTACTGTGCTAGTCCATTGATTCGAATAATTCTTCCGGTCACACCATTGTGACAGCTTTTAGCACAATACATTCATTCTACAACACAAACGCGATAAATTAAACTAAACCTAGATTGGTTTAATTGCCATGGTCGTACGATTTCCTTTAAATCTTAGTTAAGGTGTTCATCAATCTTCCAGTGTTTTGAGGATATATATAGAGATATACCTCAAATATTCAAACGGGTCTGGAAATTGATGTTTATATGAAGTAGTCTTTTTGGCCCAGTCAAACGATACCTTAAGGTAATCAATTATTTTACGAGCAAGACGAAATTCAGTAGTTTTTTCCTTAGAAACCCCACTAACTGTTCTTAACTTTCGTGCTGTTTTCAGAGCAAGATGGCAAGTTTAACTTTACCCAAACTTAAAATAATGGAATGGGGATTAAACAGGTAATACTTTGAATTCAATCTGATTGAGGTATTAAATAATCCATGTGAAAACGTAAAACGTACACCGAATGAAGGTAAGCGCAGTGCACATAGATTAGTGAAAGAATTGATTTGACTGAAGCTCGTTCGATTTAGTCTTAAGTTGATGCAAGCAATGTCAGTGGTCGATGTTCGAATATAATGTGTTACAACAAAGACAGAAATGAGTCAAATAAACATCATTCAAAGTTTTGCCAAAAATGGAGTACAAGGGTTTAGACAGCTGCTTGTGAAATGCTCTCGCAATCGTTTCATTGGTTTAGGGAGTATTTTTAACCGTAAAATAATGTCTCTTGTAAATTCTCGATGGATAATGTTGAACAAATTTATATAAGCTGTACTTTCTGCGTACGGCTTGTTTTGCATGCCGAACATCGTCTGGCGTTAGATTCGCTGTATTATGTTGTTATCCTCCCCGAGATCACGGCAACCTAACGATAATGATTAGTGCTACTATACCGCGCGAGCGTACTGAATGCATTAGTATATGTTATTAAAACCTCCACCATCTACGCAAGACACGAATTGGAGCGGAATGTTTTTCATTTGGGATGCATCCTTCCCACCTTGAACATACAGTGGCTGAACAGACAAACAAATGCAGATGTCCTCTTCAGTGCTGGTTTTCAAAGCATGTTCACTTTACAGCAACATTACCACCTAAGTTTGCTCTGAAACGGTCTTATATAATAGGATCTGCTCCATTGGGAGTTGAAATCAGTAAGTCGATATTCTGATAGGTCACACTTGCGGTCAAAATACGATTACAAATGTGAAGTTAAAATCTGGATGCAGATCCTGCAAGTTAGGAGAACTCGTTTTTAACCAGACTTTTTGGATGCAGCCTGTGAAGAATAATCCTGAAACTGGTCAGTACCACGTGTGGCTTTCGGCTGCTGAAAGTAGATCGCTCCGATGACCGACCGAGCACCGCTCATCACTGTGAACACGTCAGGAGAGATTGTTTCTCCCGGATCAGATTTTATACTCGTTTGAAACGAGATCCTCATCATCTACCAAAGGAGGCCAACAACAGCTTCGTTAAGGCATGCTTGAGCACTCATCTTCATGTTTGCTCGATTGATGTCGCTCATGGTTAATAATACGCACGACAACTTAACGAACTGTGATATTTCTCAAATAAGTTCGTGTTGTGGGTTCCCAATACTTCTGACGGACGATATACCGCTTCCAAGACGCAAAATTCACCGTTCGCCTCTTGTCAGTACCGGAGTATAACGCAGCAGGTGATCTCCCGACATAGAAGCTTCTGTTTGTAATATTTTTATCATAGTTCTGAAGCGTAGTATACTGAATTGGTAGAGCCATACTTCGGATACTTTGTTTCTGAATAAACCGATTCAATCAACCATAACACTAACTTTTTACGGCCGTTGGCGGCTATCAGTTGGAAAAGTTAGTTACTGTAATGTATTTTATTTTTAGGTCATTAAAACATTGAATTACCTTGAATCGCAGTCGAATAAATCAACTCACCTGTTCGCTCATAGCGGTAGTATGCCTCCAATGTAATAGCTACTTATTTATTATTATAGTATTATCGCTGAATATTCGTTCGCTTTTCCGTGAATGTATCCGAAATACAAATCAATTAAATTCTTCTTGGCCAGCTAATAGGATCTCTTTTAGATAATGTATCAGTAGTATGAAGCATATTTTACCAGAATGTACATCACGATATTATTACACGGGCTCTCTCACTTCACCGCTACACCATCAATCATTTCGACAAGCCATTCTGATTAACTATTATTATGTTCTGACTGATTACTATCGAGGCATCAGTAGTTTATATATTATTTCGATCCGGTTTATCAATTCGATTTTACACTTTATGAAAGAATAAAATTTGTAAAAACCTGGATCGAATATATTTTTCGACGCTGGATGTTTATTTGGACAATATTTAAATCTATTTATGGGTATAGAAGTTTTAGTCCATATGCTCTGCGGTTTGTGTTATTTCTATCATACATTTCAAGATCACCTTCATTGTCAAATTAGCCGCAGAATGATAGTATCGTTTAAAATGTCTTAAATTTTAACCACTCATCCACATGAGGTTAGTCGGGTGAATTTTTAACTGTTGAAAATTTGGACATTTCAACTACTTAAACGTCATCATCGACCGCCTTACTTCGGTTTCTGATCCCAAGTGCTTAACAGTTATAAAAAATTAGGGATGAATGAAACTACAAGCGTGATCCATACAAATTGCCTCACAGTCATCGTATCAGCTGGAATACGGTCAGGCTACCCAGGCCTAGACAAATATACCGTAAATACCCGCGTATAGGACGCACTTTTTTTCATCATAAGTTGCCCTAAAAACCCAGGTGCGTCTTATCCATGGATACTATTATTATAAAAATTATGCATTTATCATAATATCACAAATTTAGTTCCTCGTCTTATTGATAGGTTATTTCTTACAAAAAATCTCCTGCACCAGTTCATCGACGCCTCAAATTCTGCAATGCTTTGCTCTTTCGATAATCTTAGTGCCTGTAAACGAACGGTAGTGGTGCTGACCCCCAGACAGTCTCGACGAGTATCTTGAATTCATTTAATGAGCGCCTTTTTCAGGTTAGGGTGGTGAGCCTTGGAGCCTCTGTTCGCCCTCTTCACCTTTCGCATTTCTTTAATGGTACTTTCGGCTTTTCTCCATTTTCTGATCACGCATTCAGTCGGACCAAATTGCCGCTCAGCTGCCCGGTTCCCGTGTTCTTTTCGCGTACTTGATCACTTCCATTTTAAAGTTTGAAGTATAGCTCTGTCGTTTTGTCTTCTTCATGTTGAAGGGTAATAATGAACTGTATCTTTAAAAACACCGGTAATAGGTAGAATATTTATACTGCCGATGTGTAATATCATGAAAGTGTAATATCAACCAATCATGGAGTAGTATTTTACTCTCGTTGGAGCAGAAACTTTTTCCTTAAAAATGTCATCCAATCATTCGGCATGACGCCCAAGAATGAGAAGTGCACTTTCCACGATAGTCTACATAGGCTAGACAGACATCTGCTGACTGACAGGATGAATGAGTCAGCAATCAGCACACACGTCGATCATAGCGATTGTATGGAGTTCACCGTGATTGACTTAAGTTCACCGTTTCTATAAAAATTAATGGAAATTAAGGACTAAAATTAGGATGCGTCCTATACATAGGTACACAGCTTTTCCATCGTTTTCAGGGTCAAATATCCACTGCGTCCTATACATGGTATCGTCCTATACGCGGGTATTTACGGTAAGTGAAACTGAGATGATGTCATTTGTGCTTCAGCGCGTTTCCGCATACAACTTAGTGCCTTTGACAAATCATTCTAGAACGGTTTTACCAGGACATTATTGAGATACTGCACATCCGTGCACATTACAAATACTACAAACGACAACACAATTAAGCATCTAATACAGGGAGAGTTTATTTATACAATACTTGGTAATCTGTAGGAGCTTGAGCACAAATGCGCTGAAATGATGTGCATGCGCGCGCTCAAGTTTTACGAACTAATAAAATAGCCTCAACTTCATCGTGGTTCGCCTTTTTTCATAACATGACTTCCGCACGACCACTTAAACACATAAATGAATGATTAAACACCAAAGAGACGTTCACAACGAGACTGCCACTGAACCCCATTCTATGCCAAATTTCGGTGCATGAGTAGCAAATAAAATCGGCTAGCGTTTTATTGTCAAGGCCTTCAACTGTTTGAAACAAATCAGATTCCGTTCCATCTTGAAACGACGACATTCTTAGCTTGAAGTGACAAACAAAACCAAATTAGTAAAACGATGATATTCTATAGTGTTAACTTTTAGGTTCTATATCTATTTCTGTTGGTACCAACTAGCTACAGCAAATATATAGAACAATGTTGGACCGAGTACTTAACATTGTGGGACACCTTTCCGCACTAACCTCAGAGATTTGTCAAGGTAGCTGATCTGTGACCTTAATTATAAGAGCGTGAATGTTTATGGGACGACACGTTATCGAAGCTGGTTAGCCTATTGAGAGCCTATTACAGCTCTACTAAAGCTCGGGTTCGGGTCTACAGGAAAGAATCATGCGAATTTAATTTGCATACACGGGATAGGTTAGGATGTGCATTATATCCAGTTCTGTCCAACTATTTAGTTTTCTAGATTATAAAACAAATCTTAACCGACCACCGAGAGGTTCAAGTTCAGACGAATTACTGACCTTGACCACGTTGATGATGCCGTTTTTAGTGAACTTGTCGAAATCCTGAAGATGCTTTCAGGCCATATTATTAGACTCGTGTTGCAGTCTTTTTTGCGATAAACGCATAAAAAACAGAGACATTTTCTTCCAAAGTTACACCCAACAATTAAGTGTCCAGAGCTGTCCGGTTGAATGTGTTCCAGTTATCAAGTACCTCAGTTTCAGTATCTTACTCAATGGCCAATAGAAAATTCTTAAAATTCAAAGGTCGATCGTGTGCGTAATGTCTATTTACAGTTTTCAACGCATGGATAAAAGAATGGTTAATTTCCCGTGAGATGTAACTGCGAGTCAAATCTGAGCTATCGGAGACCATTCAAGCGGCTGTGGTGTCCCACAAGGATCGGCCCTCGGATCACTCTTGTTTCTCGGATTGTGAAGCACTTTGCCTGTAACAGGCTTGTGCTTTCATACATATAAACGACCTGCCTACTGGATTACAATCGCCAGTTATTATCTTGACAGATATCACGCTAAGCTTTAGCGCAAAATTAACTCAACTGCTGATATGTAAAGCCTGAATCTTGACATGATTTATGCCTGGTCCCATGATAACGAAATGCCACTGAATACCACGAGGTGCAGCTTATTATCGCTTAACAGCAAGTTGAACAACGAATATTAAATTGGTCAACCCACCTCCTTCGAAAAAGATTATTCAGTCTGGCTTGGGAAACTCAATGCAATGTAGACTCGCTACAAGCAAAGCCAATATAATGTGCAAGTTGATTGCAACTCACACCCATCTTCATATCAAATATGTTGAAAGACATTCAGCTATTGGAAACCACAAATCATATAGTGCCGAAGCTCGTCCTAGGACTTTCTAACCATCCATACGAAACGCGCTTCAGAAGACTGAAACTGCATTCAGTTCTTAATCCACTGTTACACACTCAGCCAACCTGGATATTTTAAATCTAATTTGGACGAATACTTGAGAGAAAACCCTAATTTCGATACGATTTACACTACAGGAGTTTCCCTGTTCTTCTTTTTTTATTGTATATACCTCATAACTCCATCCTATTGTTATTGTTAAGCTAAGTGCTTTTTAGACTATTTCAACTTTGAATCACTTTGAGACTATCCATGCAGACAATGCTACATCTTTCCCATAATATACATACGAGTGGTCATCCGTGTAAACTCTACCACCAGCATAGCAAGTTGAACTGCATTTTCTGTCCTTAGTGTGCAATTGTGGAACAGTTTACCTACTCACGTGTTACAATATAGAACCATTATTAACGCTTCAAAAATTCACTAGACGCCAATATGGAAAAGTATGTTTTTAAGTTTGATAAGTTTTAATCATTATTTTACCATCCGACCCAATGTACATTTTTGTTGGTACTGGAAAACATAGATTTTTCACCCGCATATCATCTGTGAATCTATGAAACAGTTAAAAGACATCCTTTGGGGCATGCCTAGAATCAGTTTTCAATTCAATACTACGTGTTTGGAAGCGGTGCTTCGCCCTGTACTGATTTCTGGAAAAAAGACGTGGTCACTGAGTTCTCAGAATATAAATTCTTTGGTGGTTTTCGACTATTCGTTTGGTAGGATAATCTCGAGTTTCCAATACGATGACATGGAATCTAACGCTACCGTTCGGAAAATACTTCATTTTCCGTTTAAACCCAACGGCAGACATTCTAGTGGTTTGGCCAAGTTCTCCAGAAGACAGACTCACCACTTACGAAACTTGTGCTCTATCATAAACCGCAATTGGTTTCGGTGACAAGGTGGTCAAGTGAAGATCATGCTGTCAAATGTGAAAGAGGATGTAGATGCCACGGGTCTGCGAACATTTTTCGACGTTCAAATGTGAGAAGTTGATTGGGTAGCGATCTTGCCACGGATCAACTAGCCTGGGCTGGCGTAATT
>JACCGJ010012174.1:0-12464 GCA_013407085.1 Atriophallophorus winterbourni
GCATGCCGCCGGCGTGTAACTGATGCCCTACAACCGAGTTCTGACTATCGTTGCAAGCGCTGCGGGAGAGATTGTTCCTCCCGAATCGGACTGTTTAGTCATTCCAAAAGCTGCAAAACTTGAACATTCACGCGATTGTGATGTACATCCATGGTCGACATCGACCGAAGGATGCCAACAACAACATTCTGTTGTTGGGAAGGCGATTGTTTCACACGAACGGTATTCATACATTTATACTGCAACTGGAATTCATGTGGATTTCCTACCCTCGAGGGATGTTCCTGGTTTTCGTGTTGATGCATTTTCGCGTGGGGGTGTTTCTTGCAATGTCATACAGGAGCTCTTGCAGTTTATTCTTCCTTAGTTTACAACACACATTTTAAACTTGTTTGCTTTGTAGTTTCTTTGGAAAAGATTCTTAACCATGTCGATCTCAAAAATCACTCCTCATCAAATATTAAAATTCAATCGATGGTAAAATAACGTTATGTTTGCAGCCGCATCGAACACGAGATAGTGAGCACTACCTTTATAACATATAGAGCGATATTTCTAGAATGTTCTATCGATAGTGGTTGTAAACATTGTTCAAGCCAATTAGTGATTTGAGGTGTTCTCATTGGATGGGGTTGCTGCCAATGTTACAGCCAATCGACGATTTGGGCTTCTTCTAAAAACCCTATTTGACTCTACAGCGTTCTGATTTTTATTCTAAATTTTGAATCTTAAATATAGTAAATTCAAAAGACGCAACATAAATATTTTTTACATTGGTGAATATTTTTCACACTGCCACGAAATATTTAATCCAAATTACATGACCCAAGGTTGTATGAATATTGAATCCCAGCTTTCGGTCGATAAATAACGATTAATGATTTTCGGATTTGAAACGCATCACATCAATGTTGGAACGCCAGCAGTGCTTATAAAGATCTTTGGTAGTTTCACAAAATAGAGGCTCCATCAAATGATAACCACATGTATCCGGCCAAAATGGAGTAGGCTGTTTAAGCACAGTCGTCATGGTTAAAAAATGACATGACCTTGCTGAAACGCGCATAGCACCGCGCTGAAACACTGGTGACCGGAATATATAACAGGCCGTACGAGAAGAGGATTGCAACTCTCAACCTCTTTGACTTTTCGTACCGTCGTCTCTGGGGTGACTTGATCCTGCTGTTCAACATTCTGCATACAGTGAATCACCCACTTAAAAACCTGTTTATTCGACAAGAAGCATGTGGTATTAGGCCTCATGGCTACAAGTCAAACAATCCACAATCTAGATCAAATTGTCTAGGTTTCTTTTTTACTGTCCGAGCTTGTCTTATATGGAACTCTCTGCCCCCACACATCATTTGTGCATCAAGCATGAACATGTTCAAGGCTGAACTTGACAATTATATGTAGGCCAAACCCAACCTCGCACCTGAATACACACAATCTGAATTTCCATAGTGACAAAACACCTTTGTTCTATGTACACAGAGCCTATAGTTTTCTCAATATTTAATGTAAATTATTTGATTTTAGACCATTAAAACCTCGAATTACCTTGAAAAACATTATTTAAATAAGGTCTGCTTGAATTAGAGTATCAGACCTAGAATCATTTAGACTGGGTTTCATTGAGAAATGTCGGTATGGTGATCGCTTTGCTCAGAAAATTTTGAAAGTATTCGATTTTTATCACAAAATCAGGTATCTCTCTAAACGTGTTAGCTGTCTCGACTATAGGTCATTTTACAATAAATTTGAATCAACACGCTACTACACTTGGTATTAAGGCCGCTAAAATACGCATTTTAGGTTTTCCCAAAATAATGAGTCACAATGATGCATCTTCTCTATTTGCAATTTTGATTTTTCCCAAAACATTTTTATTACTATTAGTTCATTACATTACATTATTACATTTTTACTATTAGTTCGAAACCAACATCAGATTGATTCCTCCGAAAAAATGCTTGCCTACAAAAGGATGCACCCGAAACCATACCATTCGCCCACGCAAATCCCATTCTTGGGGTCCTATTTTTGGGATCGGTTGAATCATCTATTGTGGCACCGAACTTTCCCGTGCCAAGCCACGATTTGAATTGAATAATCGATCGGGTAACACCGCCGCACGCACGCGCATCCACACACGCGCACGCACGCACTTGGTATGCGTGAGCGTGGTATGGTGCGTGCGTGCGTGCTTTTGGTGCGTGTGTATGCATCGCGAATGCCTATTGGCGCAGCGCATGGGAGATGCTGTGTCGGCATCGACAAATCAGCTATATGAAATCATCCACGCCGTGATAGCCGCATTGCAAAAGTTTACGAGCAACAGTTAAAGGACAAAAGACGCTCGCTCTCATTACATGGACTAAAAAATGTATCGGAATACAGGCTGTTGGTTTGTGTTTCTCCTGGTCTGCGCTCACAGCGTTACGGGACAATTTGAGAACGGACAAATAAGTGGTAAGTTTGCAGTGCTTATGGTTTTGGTGAGGACCCCATTTTTAAAGGTCCTTTCCCCGAGAGTTTAAAAATGCAATAACGCGTTCATGTGTGTTTTGGTGGAGTTATAAACACGTTTGTTTGGGATTTGTGAGAACTTGCGGCTTGGGTTTAATGGCACTGCGTTTGATTATTAAGAACTCAGCTTGCGGGGAAATCAACCTCCCTTGTATGACTCACAGAGACTAGTCTTTATTTATCCAACTCTGTGCGAAAGTGCAGAGAAGAAGAAGAGTAGAAAAACGATTTTATTCGTGTACACGAATTTTCAGCAATACATTAATTTCTCCACAAAATACAAATTCGTGTGTACGAATAAAGTCAATTTCTTCTTCTCTTCTTCTTCTTAAATATGATAAAATGTATAAAGTGCAGCACAATGAAATGATACTTGAGATAATAAAGTGTCAGGTTACCATAGGCTAGACAAATGTTGGGGGAATTACAAAAATAAAAATTGGATAATAACTGGAACATCTCAGCGTCATTTTAAAAAATGTCAAGCGCTTCTTTAACTCCATAACAGCTTTCGACTGATGAACCATGTATCGAACATGTATGGAACAAATAGTTTCTAAATTTATTAGTTCTGGAATAGGGAATAACCCAGTAACTTCGGGTGGAGGAAAAAGATTCACAAGAAGCAAGGCATTTGTTCAGTGAATGTGAACAATCAGAAGAAATAGTTGCGATAAAACTGTTGCATTCACGGAAGTCACGATCAACAATAGTGTCTCGAATGTCATCTGCGGGAACACAACTCAATCTTGAGATGAGCATTAATACTTCTTCTGATCATCATAAAATCCTTTTCCAAAAGGCCATGAAAAATTACGAGGGAAGCGTTAAGGAGGTGTGGAATGATGCAAGAAAAAACAAAAAGTTGAATAACTTTTAGTGGTATGGAGAGAGAACGGAGGCAAAGTGCATAGAATGACATTTTGCGCACCTTTATGAACTGATTTTTTACATGTTTGGTCCAGCTAAGATTGTCAGATATTGTTACGCCAAGATACTTGAAGCTGTAGCATCTTTTGAACACAGAACCGTTAAACGAAACGCGAGGAATTTCATCATGAAGGGCTTAATAACGCTGTCCAGTCATGTTTGAAAATACCATCTCGTTGCATTTGGAGGGATTCAAAGATAAACCAAACGTGGATGATCATTGCCCAATGTTCGTAACCACTGATTCTAAAACATGTTGCTCGATCCGAAGATTATTCAAAGTAATTCAAAGTAATTCAAAGTTTTAATGGTCCAAAAAGCAAATACTTTACAGTAACCACAGATTAAAAATATAGGGAATGCATAAAAACAACACAAATGTTTTATCCACATGGAAAGTCAGCACGTGTATTCAGGTGCAAGGTTGGATTTGGTCAACATATACTTGTCAAGTTTAGCCTTGAACATGTTCAGGCTTGTTGCGCAAATGATATGTGGGGGCAGGGAGTTCCATAGAAAACAGACTCTGACAGCAAAGAAAAACCTTCGACAATTTGAGCTGGAGTGTGGAATAATTAATTTGTAGCCATGCGATCTGCTACCACGTGCTTCTTGCCGATGAAACAGTTGTTCGAGTGGGTAATCCACTGTATGCAGAATGTTGAAAAGCAGGATCAAGTCACCCCTGAGACGACGGTACGAAAAGTCAAAGAGGTTTAGCGTTGCGATCCGCTCCTTGTATGGCCTGTTGTATAAACCGGTCACCAGTTTTGTAGCGCGGTGGTATACCCGTCGCAGCAAGGTCATGTCCTTTTGTAACCATGGGGACCATGCTTGAACAGCATACTCCATTGTTGGTCTGATATAGGTGTTAATTATACGTGGAAGTATCTGCTTTGAGAAACGACCAAAGATCCTTCTGAGCAATGCTAAGCTTTGTTTGGACTTTTTGTATACAACAGAACAGTGCCGTGAAGACTTCAAGTTACTGTTAATCCACACACCCAGGTCTTTCTCTTCAGTAACCCATGAAAAAGACTTGGGCGTGTGGATTAGCAGATACTTGAAGTCTTCACGGCACTGTTCTGTTGTATACAATGACTCAATGCAACGGCAACGTCATCATCGTATTTAATAGTAAGTGTTGAAGGGTCACAAGGAAGATCAGAAATGTAAAGGGAAAATAAAAATGGGGACAGTATTGCACCCTGAAGGACACCACGTGTAATCGGTATTTCACGGGAGGCTTTCCCGTTCACAACTGTATATTGGAGACGACACTCAAAGAAGGATGTCCGCACTCTAAAACCTAGTCAGTTTTGTTTATTTGATCGCTTGAATTCTATTCGATGTTTGCATGGTCGATTCACTGAAATTTATTTATCGAATTACCAACCAACTAACTCGCTAAATGCTTTCCTTCAAGTAACCGCAGTTCAATCCCTCCATTATTAAATATTGATTACTGATCTTCATTCACTTTAGAATCAGCCAATCAAAACTCGAATGACTGACATTTCAAATAATCTTGTTTACCGCGCCAGTTTCCCATACAAGCAAAAACTAATCTTTTTGCACGAAAACCACAACACACGCCCAGAAATATTAACACATTTTCTCCCACAAACAATTTCTAAAAAGTAACATCTTGCTGAATCATGTGTGTGCACGCAAATCAACACTTAAGGTCATCTGTACAAAAAACCCGACTGTACAATTGCCATTCGTAACTTGACGCCCAGGCCACGCGCGGTATTTAGGTCAAGGGTATGGGAATAGCCACAGATGTGTTCACAAAGACGAGAATTTCTTGCGTTATGCGTTATATATGTATTTCAAGGTCATTGCATGGTTTTCAACCAATCAACGTTAAGAAGAGAATATTGATCACCGTGGAATTAGAGATTTATATCGTTGAACTTGATCATACACATTCGTCACAAGCAAGCCTGCAACAGTGACCTTGAAAATATCGATCGTCCAATGGAAGTTTGAAATATTCAGCGCATGCTTGAAGGTCAGCTCAATGAATTCGACCATAAATTTAATTTGTGATTAGTAATAGCCTTGAAGTGAAGGAGAAGTGTATGGTATCCATTCTGATTTTATTATTAAAGTTCAAAAAGAGGGTGTGAAGTGCAGCGCTCAGTAGCCGAAGTCAATAGTATGTTATGAACGTGAACACTCACTTAGAAACGTAGTACAGTCTCCTCTAGCCTACAAGTAAACGAAACGCCTCCAGCCTGAAGTCGCCAATGCATTTGATCGTCCTGCGTCGTCTTCCGCGTCATCCTGCCTTCTAAGCATTGTTCTCATCATTGATTTAATGATGTTTATTGTCATGATCCTACGCTTTAAGACAACTCCATCAACAGTACCATCATTATCAATAATCTAATCATCGTATTTCTCCTGTGCTCTAGTTTCATAAAAATCATTTTGTTTCTTCAGAAACTTCAATGCATTATCATCATATGCTGCTGCTGCTGGAATAACATCCTCTGACTTCACTTTGTCATGCTTTTTAACTCCAAGTTCAACATAATTACCGTGCTAGATAACATCAGTCATACCATTTTACCCGCCTCAATCGTCAACATCATAATCGTCTTTACTAGCAACCTCAAGGTCATCACAAACATCCTTATTATAGTCGCCATCTTTACCAACAAAAGGATCTTGGCCGCTATGGCCCTCACCAAGCATGACGTTCCTTATTCTCCACCTGCTCTCCATCATCAGACAGAAATTCCTGTGCTTCAGCAACATACCAAAAATCGCATTCATTCGCATCATCTTTTTCCTCGTCACTATCATGCTGAGAATGAACCTCATTAACAGCAATGTCAGCAACGTTTTTCCGATAATGTTCATTATCATCATCGTTACCTTTTTCCGTCACATTGTCATCATCCACTTCTTCAATTCTATCAAAAGAATCATCATGTCGATTGTCATCATCATCATCATCATCATCATCATCATCATCATCATCATCATCATCACCATCATCATCATCATCATCATTATCATCATCATCATCATCATCATCATCATCATCACCATCATCGGTATTATCTTCGTCTTCTTCAAATCATCAACGCAACATCAGAATCATCACTTCATCATCATCATCTTCTTCCATCATCAGTGAATTGAATTGAATGAATTGAATTGAATTGATGGAATGAATTGAATCATCAGTATCTTCATCATCTTCTCATAATTATCATCAGCATCGACATCTTCATCATCATTAATCAGCAATCATCATCATCATCATCATCATCTTCATCTTTATCATCATCATCACCGTTACTATAATCAGCACCAGCTACAGTTCCTCCAGTAGGTTATACAAATCGGTAACCATTGTTGTTGCCTTGAGATAAATCCTCTCGAGTAGGAAAATCTTTCTTTCCAAAATTGATGAACACGCTTGCGCTCTATCGTCCGTGACATCAGTCATCATCAATGTCGTTAAACCGGTCTTAACCCTGCTGACATTTCGAGAACGTTTTCACAATGCTACACCTCCAGGTCGGTATAATTATCCTTCATCGAGCAGACAAACACTGTTTTTCTATGTCAACCAAAAACAAACTACACATCATATTGATGTGTTGCTCACATCCCCCGAGATTACACTCCATTACCGGTTTCTGTCTGTTTGCCTTCATCAGGTGGATACAATGAGATCAGGTTCAGTGAGCCTTGAAACAGTGGATAAATGGTAAACAAGTGTATACTTGAATGCCACTGTTGCATAGGATTCGTACAACGACCCCGATGTTTCAAACACAGAAACCGGTAGTGAAGTGTAAGTGCGGGGGATGTGAGCAACACATCACTTTGATAATCCATAAACGCCTTGTGTGCTTGACCACGAGTCACTATGTGATTCTGTGTTTAAACATCGTGGTTTGTTGTACGAAAAATATGCAACAGTGGCATTCAAGTATAAACTACACATCAGTTGAAATTGTTCTTTCCCCAAACCACGGTTCATACTTAAAAACGCAATCTGCTCCACCGTAGTCGCAAAATAGAAACGTTCGCGAAAACACATACGTTTATTTGGATATCGCGATGATTGTCTTTACGATTAATTGATTAGATTTGGACAAAACTGTATGAATATTTGGGATACGAACGTCAAGCTAAAACTGTTTGAATAGATTTTGTGAGTGTACAACATCCACTTGATGTAACTTCAAACGAACACTGACACACACAATAGAAATACTCGCGACAGTTCAATCTGGAATGTGCGTGACCCAATTCGTTTGAAATGCATCCAACGGAGTTATCGACCAACAAATCTTTCTAAAATGTTGCAATTTAAGTTGTAATTTAGAGTCATAATCAAACGTAGCGAATGTTGGAACCTTAATATTGATTTTTTAGTACGCCAAGCAAAACTGATCAAAAAAAATTGTAAATAAACGAGAGATGAGTTCCGCATGCGGACCCAGTTCAAGTTAGGAAACAATGGTTCCATACAGGATCATCCCAGCACATTTTTCATAAAAACATCCACCATTTTGAATGAATAATGTAACCTCATCATCGAATGGAATTGTCACGAACACATCCTGTGTATTCCGTTGTGGTTAATTAATCCTATCCCACAGAACTATTAGCACACTGCTCCACTCAATCAGTCCAAATGTTGTTGGCCTCCTTCGGTCGATGTCGACCATGGATGTACATCACATCATGTTCTACGGCTTTTTGAATGACTAATCATTCCGATTCGGGAGGAACAATCTCTAGAGAATCGTTATCAGTGATAAGCATAACTCGGTTGTAGGGCGTCAGTTGCTCGCCGGCGGCGTGATCTGCGTTCAGCAGCCAAAAGCTGTATCTGCTCCTCCCCAACTTGCAGACGACGCTTTACATAATGCCTCCAATGTGAGCGGTCAAGAGCTAGTTCTTTTAACTCGCCCGGTCAATGCCAAGAGCTTTCATATCTCTTTTGCAAACGTCTTTGTACCGCTAGTGCGGTCTGCCCAATGGCCGACTTTCTAATTGCAACTCACCATAAAGTAGATCTTTCGGAATGCGACCATTTTCCGTTCTGTAGACGTGACCAAGCCACCGCAGGCGGCCCTGTCCACTAAATCACCATCGAAATACCACCTTCGAAACTCAATTAAATATTACTCTGTTAAGGACTGCTTTGTGGGAAACGTTTTATCATGAGAAATCCCGCCATTCCTAAGTGAACCAATATTTAAACAAACGAAGCACAACTTCCAATCCGGGAACGTTGTGATGACACATGTTTACAGATGTTCTTCAGAGAAACACATGTTATCTGGATATATTTCGCCTTAACTTATATGTTCACGGATATTTTCAACACTGTTAAATACGCAAAGAAAACTACCCCTAAAAAGTACCCGGGTGTATTTCAAATATCCAATTCAGTACAGTTCACTTTGCAAAGCACTAATTGCTGCTGTTGCAATTAGGAAGTCGACCATTAAGCAGACCGCACTTGCGGTACAAAGATGTCGGCAAAAGAGATATGAAAGCTCTTAGCATTGACCCATCGAGTTGGGAAGAACTTGATCTTGACCGCTCACTTTGGAGGCATTGTGTAAAGCGTTGTCTGCAAGCTGGGATGTAGCAGCTACAGCTCTTGGCTGCTGAACGCAGCTCACGCCGCCGGCGTGTAACTGACGCCCTACAGCAGAGTTGTGACCATCGTTGCCAGCGCTGCGGGAGAGATTGTTCCTCCTGAATCGGACTGTTTAGTTATTCAAAATGCTATAAAATATGAAAATTCATTCAATTGTGATGTACATCCATGGCCGACATCGACCGAAGGAGGCCAACAACAACAACAGTTGTTGCTGAGTCATCAATTGATAGCCCAGATATCTCGTGGTGGTATGTCATCGAAGAGCGTCCACCACTTCAAACAATATCTTCACAAATTTCTTATGGTATGGGAGTATTCTGGAATGCAACAGAAAAATCCCCTCACCAATAAGTGAGGGGAAATTTATTCGTATATCTTGACGTAATGAACAGCAAATTAATTTTAATTCAGCAATCGATTGGAATATGTTTGGGACCGATCGTGTATTCATAATGCAAGGAAATTTGAGTGCAATCGGTTAGAGTAGTTTTTGGTTAACGTTTCACTTCTGACACAGAAGTTTCGTCAGAACAAGGCTGATAGTCAGGACAGGGAACATGATTAAGTAGTAGTCAACCCACCGCCATTCATTTGACCTTACCGCTAAACAGCCTATAGTACGCCTACAGTGTGTCACGTCTCGTGGGAATGACCAGGATCAGTGGTCCATTTTCCTCACAGTGTGTATCCACGGTCAAGGTCAGTTGACACAGCTGCCCATCCTTGGTCTGACGAAGCTTATGTGTCAGAAGTGAAACGTTACACAAAAACGACTCTAACCGATTGCACTCAAATTTCCTTGCATAAATTTAATTCAATTTGCAAAAAGAAAAAGATTTTTGTATTGTGCTGCTCAGATCCCATGCACTTACACACCACTACCGGTTTCCTGCTGTTTGCCGGTGGAGACAGAAAGATTAGGTCCAGTTAGCCTTGGAACAGTGGATAAGTGGTAAATAAAGTTCAACTTGAATGCCACTGTTAAATAGGGTTCTTACGACGAACCATGATGCTCAAATAAAAAATATGTTAACCCATTCTCTGTCAAGCGCTCAAGGGGCTTAAATTTACTGTGGCGCTCACACTCCACAACCTGTTTCTGTTTTTAAGATTATTTTTTAATTTTCAATTCATTTAATCTATATGGCTTATTTAAATCTCCGTTGAGTATCGATCTCACCCACCGTTTTCCCATGTGACCTTCGACTGATTATTATTCATGAGCCAAATTGTTTTGAATTGTCACGTGAGTTGACTCACTAATAAGCAATGCAATAATCGATCGATTATCAATTCAAGTTGAGCCATGTGACAGCAAATCGATTAGGTATGCACACGTGGCCAACCCTAGTACTAGATTTTGTACAAGGCTATAAGATTAATCAATATAAAATGCAGTGAATGCTTTAATTCAACAAAGAATTTCAACAATGAACGAGATTTTAAGTGAAAGTCTCAAAAGTTTCCAATTGTAAGCTTACTTCTACCAAGTAAATTGATGGCAGCTATGATACATGAGGTCACTCGTTGTGTAGCGTCTTGTGGTTACAGTTTAAACATTCACTTTTTGAACATGAGACCAACTTAGTTGCACGATAATAAATCCTGTCAAGGAGGGCAGTATTATTTCATTGCTGTGGTTTCCAGCGCAGGATTGAAAATTCCATAGCAGGACAAATACATATACTTTATATCAAGAGTATGGTTTCGGGCGTGAAAATCCAGGCGCAGACGAAGGATACGGTACCATTTATTATACACTGTTTAGCAATTATATATCAGCTTGACGTTACACAACACTCAGTCAACCAGAATGTTTTTTGCGGTAGTCCAGATGAGATCTTGCGTGTCAAGCTAATACTTGTGTCGATGGGTTGTCAAGTCGTTGTCTTTTACTTTTTGCCGGATTAATTGACAATGCAATTGTCAAGACGAATGGTATAAGGTGTATACATCATGCTGAAGTGCCATACTGTCGTCAATTGACCAAAAACGCTTCCATCTTGTAATATCCGATCTCAGTTTGAAGATCACAGAAATGTTTTGATTTATTTCAACATAATACTGAACTAGTGTGGCATAATTTGAAAACGTGTTAAACTTATGCTTGAATATTGAGTTGTAATTCAAAGTAATTCAAAGCAAATACTTTACAGTAACCACATATTAAAAATATAGGGAATGCATAAAAACAGCACAAATGTTTTATCGATATGGAAAGTCAGCACGTGTATTCAGGTGCGAGGTTGTATTTATTCAACATATATTTGTCAAGTTCAGCGTTGAACAAGTTCAGGCTTGATGAACAAATGATATGTGGGGGCATGGAGTTCCATATAAAACAAACTCTGACAGCAAAGAAAAACCTTCGACAATTTAATCTGGAGTGTGGAATAATTAACTTGTGGCTCAGCGATCTGCTAGCACGTGCTTCTTGCCAATGAAACAGGTGTTTAAGTGGGTGATCCACTGTATGCAGAATGTTGAACAGCAGGATCAAGTCACCCCTGAGACGACGGTACGAAAAGTCAAAGTGATATATCCCGGCGGTATACGCGTTCCATCAAGGTCATGTCTTTTGAATTAGATCGGTTGCACATTAGAAAATGGATGTCTATTGAGGATGAAAAATAGCAGCGACGATCTACTCATTCCAAATAGGGGAACCATAGTCATGTTGTTGCTGTGTGCTTTTAACTTCAGTGCATAGCAGTGTTCCAATTGACACTGGCCATCTGGCAAGAGTAAAAAATGTTGCACCGAATTTACTCAATACAAAATTGCATAATCAATATGTTCTAAAGTCCCTGGGATACCGAGGGCTATTGGGAATGTTAAGGAACAAGTCATTTTTCAAATCTCCCTGAAAAACTTTTAGCAATTCATATTTTGTTGTTGTTGTATGGCTTTTTAAATTTAGATATCGAAATTCCTGACCTTGACTGGAAGACCCCTGCGAGTTGCCATTTTTGGTGTAACTAAAAAATCGCAGGAAATAGTTGCGGCATACTGTCGAAGAGACCAGTAATCACAAAATTTCACACACTTGCCTTCGTATAATTTGAAGGACCTAACCACAGTGAAGGTCATTGATCCAACGGAAACATTTCCAGTAATTGATAGATCTGAGCTTATTTGTTTCTCGTATCAAAGTAAGGTGTTGCTCCAATCCCACGAAATTACACTCCACTGCCGGTTTCTGGCTGTTTGCCGTCATCAGGTGGAGACGGTGAGATTAGGTTCAGCGAGCCTTGAAACAGTGAATAAATGGTAAACAAGTGTATACTTGAATGCCACTGTTGCATAGGGTTCGTACAACGAACCACGATGTTCAAACACAGAATCACATAGTGAT
>JACCGJ010012175.1:0-13861 GCA_013407085.1 Atriophallophorus winterbourni
CGGAGTGATTCCTACAGATTGGAAACGAGGAATAATTTCTCCAATATACAAAGGTGGAAATCGCTCCGATGTTTCCAATTACCGACCCGTTACTCTGTTACCAGTGATTTCAAAATTACTTGAGCGACTCATTGTTGACGATCTAATGAAACACTTCGAGAATAATCAGTTGCTTTCGAGGAACCAGCATGGATTCAGACGAAATTTTTCCTGTTTGTCTAATTTACTGGTAACGCTAGATGATTGGACAAAATCGGTAGATAAAGGACAAGCAATACACGCGTGCTACTTGGATATTTCAAAAGCATTCGATCGTGTTGACCATTCCTTACTACTGCAGAAGCTTGAAATGCTTGGTATCACTGGAAAGTTGCTGAATTGGCTAAATGACTACCTAACAAATCGCACTAACCAGGTACGTGTTGATGGTGCATTATCCAAACCAATTGCAGCAAATAGCGGAGTTCCCCAAGGCTCAGTCCTTGGCCCGATCCTCTTTCTGGTTTATGTCAATGAAATACCGGAAATTGTTCGATGTAACATTTCGTTATTTGCGACGACATAAAGATTTGGCGCAGCATTCGTAGTCCAGAAGACTGTCTGCTATTACAAAAGGATCTTGATACGCTTCACAGCTGGTCGTTGGAGAACAAACTGCCGTTTAACTTCAACAAATGCAGGATCATGAATGTGGGGAATCGAGTAGAGTTCACGTATCACATAGGTTCGCATGCCCTTGAAAATTGCAGTGAAGAGAAAGATTTGGGTGTCTGGATATGCTCCAGTTTAAAAACATCACTTCAAACTAACAGTGCCTTTAAAAAAGCAACACGTGTTCTAAATCTACTCAAACGTGTATTCGGGAAATTTTCGCCCAAGATATTCCCAAGGATCATGAATACATACTTGAGACCAGTCATGGAATACGGTGTGCAGTCATTGTCTCCGTGGCTCAAAAGGGATGTGGAACTTATGCAGCGAATCTATCAACAATCACCGCTCAACAAAACTAGTTCTCAGCATCCGAAACAAACCATATAAAAAGGATAGCTCAACTGAATCTGTTCGATTTTCCCTATCGACGAATCAGAGGAGACCTTATCTTACTTTACAAAACATTCCATACCCGAACCATCCCTTACAGGATTTATTCACGCGAAGGGATACGAGGAATTATCGGACCCATGAATATGTGCTGGTCGTACCCAATTCCCGCCTGAACTGTAGAAGGTATTTTTACTCTGTCCGTGTCTGTTTTACTTGGAACAGTTTACCTTCAACCGTTGCTCACGCCACTAGCTTGCATGACTTTAAAACGAAATTAGACGAATTTTTATTGCATTGTTCGTTTCCAGAAGACTTATATACTGTTTAATCTATATTCTTATATTGTTTATACACTTAAATTTCAATTTTTACCATCCTATGGTTGTTGATAAGCTTGCTGCTTTTTAGCCCATTAAAAACCTTGAATTACTTAGAATTACTTTGAACAATACATCTACTTCATGACAAAATTTCCGTGTGTTACGCAACAAATTGACTGCACGTATTCTAAAGAATAAGGAAGCGCACCAATTGATGCTCCAGTCAAAAATGGAACGCAACCCTAAGTTACTATACAAAATCATGAACGAGAAAGCAAAAGTCAAACCAGGTATTTTCCCCATCCAGCATGGTGTAAAACTCACTGAAACAGCGTTGGAAACCGCAAATGTTCTGGCAATGTACTACTCTAAATTGTTCGTGACAAAGGTTTTAGTGGAACGTTCTGTGTATTCAATCGAAACAGGAATCGGAACATTGTGCGATATTTCGATAAATCCAATGATTGTTGCAAGCCATTCGCTCAAATTAAATGTAGGAAAATCCGCAGGAGCGGATGGCATCACATCGGAGGTGCTCAGGTTCTGTCACCGTCAGCTTTGTGAACCGCTCTCCAGCCTGTTTAACTATTCGTTGCTTAAGGGAGTTGTACCGAAAGATTGGAAGTCCGACGTGATAACACCTATCTACAATGGTGGCTGCCGATTTGTCGCTGCAAATTATCGTCCCGTCACACTTATACCTGTTATCGCTAAGCTCATGGAACGTACAGACTCGAAAAGAATGGTTGCACACTTTGAATCGCATAATTTGTTTTCGCCAGCGCAGCATGGATTTCGATCTCACCGATCTTGTCTCACAAATATTTTCATATCGTTAGACGACTAGACGAAGGCGTTGGATAGAAGTTCTCGCATCCACGACTGTTACCTTGACATTTCGAAAGTTTTTGACAGAGTCAATCATCTTTTGCTTTTTCAAAAACGGATGCGGTTAAGAATATGTGATCCACTCTTCTCATGGTTGTGCGACTATCTGCCAGATCGCGACGCCCGAGTTAAAGTTAAAGGAGTGCTATCCCACATACAGAATGTTCCTTTTACATATCGATTGGGAACTGAAAACCTATCATGGAGCTCGTTAGAAAAAGATCTTGGAGTGTGGATTACCGGGAACCTGAAGAGCACAGCGCACTGCCAAAATATATATCGACTGGCAAACAGATTGTTAGGTAATTAAAAATTTTCGAGACCGATCCGGAGTCCATTATCATGAAAATAAAGTTTGCAATGAATCGGTTATTGTAAAATTTTCGTAACGTTTCGCTTCTGAACCCAGAAGCTTCGTCATACCAAGGGTGTCGGTACGAACAGTGTTCAGGTTTAAGTGGCTTTCTCTTGACCAATCCTGATTTCTCTAAGCTAAACAGGGGAGATCAAGATAATTGATCACACCTCCTAGTTGCTGTGTTCATCCCTAATTGTTTATTAATTGCAAAGGTCAGCGTATGCCGACACACTGCTTACGTAATCATGTGCGTATTAGGTGTGATGTTAGTTAATCCTAATCCGCTGCAAAACCGAACGCCAGATTGTTGTGACATCCGCCCCATCCACCTTGTTCACCGCATTCGCCCCATCCTTTGTAATTTCAACAGCCTCGGCGTGAAGTCTTTCCCTATAAGATTTCACACCCCGTCTTATCACTTTCACGTTATCAAGATCTACGCTGTGTCCAATGAGCAGCACGTGTTCAGCTAGGGCAGAATCCTGAATCAGTGATTGATATTCACTGGGATTGCGGGTTCGCTTTACCACTCGTTTCCTGTGTTCGTTTACCCGATTGCTGATTTCTCTAGACGTTTGCCCAATATAAACATCCTCGCAACCCTCGCGTTGATTTTGTAGATGCAGTTCGTCGCACAACCTAAAGAAGTCTTATCTGCAAGGTGCATTAATACGGAGCGGAGAGGTCTACCTGCCTTAAACTTTACTCTAATACTCGCGCTATTGAAGTTTCGACTTATTCCTTTAGAGGCGCTTTTGACATACGGTAGAGATATCGTAGCTCGCCAAACTTTTTCCGTCTTCGGTTGCGGATGTTTAACTCCGTTATATTGGCGCTTAATTAAGTCTCCTTTAGGTTGTGGAACGAACTTCATCTACAAAATCAACTGCACTAGTGTAAACGAACACAGGAAACGCGTGGGAAAGCGACCCCACAATCCCAGTGAATATCAATCACTGATTCGGGATTCTGCCCTAGCTGAACACGTGCTAGACACTGGACAACAGTATAGAGCCTTATAAAGTGAACGTGATAAGACGGGGGTGTGAAATCTTATAGTAAAGACTTCACGCCGAAGCTGTTGAAATAACAAGGCTGGGGCGAATGCGTAAACAAGGTTGAGGGGGGGCTGACATCCTCAACAGTCTGGCGTCGTTTTGCAGTCGGATAAGGATTAGCGAACATCACACTTAATACGGGCACTGTTACGTAAGCAGTGTGTTCGCCTACCTGACCTTTGCAATTATAAACAATTAGGGATGAACCCAGCAATTAGGGTATGATCATTACTGACCTTCCTGTTCTATCTTAGAGAAATCAGGATAAGTTTCAAGAGAATGTCATTTAAACATGACACCCTGTTCGGACCGTCCACTCTTTTCTGACGAATCTTCTTTTTGTTAGGTATCTTTCGAAGAATATTGGAAAGAATCTCTCTGGTAACGTTACCAAGGATATTGAATTTCTACCTTCGCCCTACGATGGAGTATGCGGTAGAGGTCTGGGCTCCTTGGGTGCGGAAGGATATTGCTCTTTTCGATAAAATCTATCACAGAGCAACAAAGTTAGTGATGGGTCTTCGCAATGTTCCGTACACCGAAAGATTGCGACGTCTGGGTCTATGCGATTTTACCCAAAGGAGGATACGACGCGATATTATTCTGACTTATAGAATTGTGTCTATCGAAGGACATCCACTAAAACACTTGCTTGATGTATGTGATGGAAAAGTGACCGCGGACATACCTTATACCTTTACCGTGTCCAATTTCCCCGTATTGATTGGTCGGAGCCATTTTTTCGCCGTACGAGCGAATTTTCTTTGGAATTCCTACCTACCACCCCAACCTGTGTTGGATATCCTTGCCTGGCGCGTTTAAAAAATCAAAATTGTACTTACATATGCAAAAGAAAAACATTCGTGAGCCTTACATTTGATATTCTCTATTGCTTTTATACTATTGTATTTTTCATGTTTCCATTCATACCGTAATTCTGTGGTGTTGTAAAGTATTAACTTTTTTAACCATAAATCCTTGAATCCTTGAATCCTTGAATCGCTACTGCAGAACAGAGTAAGCAAATTTGTCATCCAAGAAATGTTGTACTTCAAAGACCATAAATTCTTGAAAGAACAGATATCACGCATGATGGAGCTCGACCCCAAAATACTTTATGGTATGGTTAACCAACAAGCTAAGGTGAAACCTAGAGTTGCGTCCGTGAACAAGTCAGCTGGACCAACAAAAACATGCAGCAGAAACTGCTGAAGCTGTAGCCACGTTTAATTCATCTGTATTCAGCCTGAAGGAACATGTAATTTACATCCCAAATCAAACCATTTCAACCACGGTTGCAATGAGTGAAATAAATGTCAGGTCAAAACGCGTCCTTCAACGCATTATTTAATCTAAACCCGGAAAGTCTCCTGGAACGTATAGTCTCGGAAAGTATGGTTGTACACTTTGCTTCAGAAAAATGATACATTTAAGTATGTGTGAACCACTCCTCTCATGGTTGTGCGACTACCTGTCAAATCACCACACACGAGTTTTCTCGTATACGGAGTGCTTTCTCAAAAGTTCAAACCTCCAGCGATATCATTTAGTATGCACGCAGGGTATACAATCATCTTTGTTTACACGTTCGGTTTTTCCGCGCACGAACTTTCTAACCGGCCGAGTGGGCGGCTGCTCTGTCTATCAGCCTTTCAATTTCAGTGAACAGCGAGAGGTTATCCACAATAGCTGAACCGGTGTATGTAAAATGATGTAATTGTTTAAGTTGATAATTTTAAACAGTGAAGTTGGGAGGCGATAAGGTCTGTTGACCAAGGACTTTGGTCTCGCCCATTCTATTTGTCAGTCCAAATTCATTGCAATCCGACGAAAAAGTCCATTAGCGACTAAAGGTGTCCTTGTGAGTTAGCAAGCATCTCACGCCAAACAGCAGGTCAGGGATTAGCACATCCTTAGTTTGGCCTGTGCTCTTAACTGGTTTATGTTAAAAAGGGGGACATCAGATCGCGTGCGTAGGTAAATATTAACGTTATCGTCCTAAATCAAAATGCAGTAGCAGCGTAAAGAAAATGTTGCAAAAGATATGAGTCCGTAATTTTTCATTGATTAGCCACTCCAATTGTGGTTTTCTTTCATTTGGTACATGAACACTGAACAATGTGAGTAACGTAATAATTGAAGTATCCATGCTTGAGCTCAGTTTTGGTAATACGCTCATAAACACAATACAAATCGTGTGAACAACGGCACAACGGGTCACAACGTGTTAGTCTTCACGTTCATGTCATTCCACCTCCATGACCGACATGGTAACGTTGGAACGATGAATTGGTGTATACCAACACAAACAAAGACTTGCGGTCGTGGCATCCCATTTTCAATCGACACTTGCTCTGCCGATCGATAATCATGCTCTAGTCGCGCCTAGCATGTTCGTGCATTCAAATTTTCACCTCATTGTGAACGAAAACGTTGCACGATGCATCGCCCGTGAATGGAGCATGGCCTCTAAATGGAGCATGGCCTGTCAATGGAGCATTGCCTGTTCAAACCAGTATGAGCTAAAACTAAAACTGTAACGTGTCATGTGTGTTCTGTCAAATTACACTGTAAAAATGATTATACTGATAATTCAGAATTCGTTCGCTTAATATATAAACCTGTTTATTATGGGATCTGTTACTTCTGCGCCAATATCGTGTTTCGCAAAAAATCAACACTCTGATCGATAGTGTCAAAAGATTTAGTGGAAAGTTGTGAGTATTCGGGCGACTCAGGAATCTGAACATTGGCGAAATTTTGATTTAGTCGGAGATTCTGGCATGTCAATTGCTTGAACTCAGGTACGAAAAGCATCACACCGCAAGTGCTCATCTTCTGTCATCCTCAGGCTGGTGAACCGATTCAACTATTCTTTGCTTATGAGAGTGGTACCAAAAGATTGGAATTCCGCGGTGATTAGACCTATCTTCAAAGGCGACTTCCTAGTTTTGACCCGTCATAAAATTACCTGTTATTAGTAAGGTCATGGAACGTATGGTCCCGGAAAGAACATTTGTATACTTTGAATTGCGTAATTTGTTTTCACCAACGCAGCATGGATTTCCATCTCATCGCTCTTGTCTAACAAATGTTCTCATAGCGTTAGGCGATTGAACGAAGGGGTTGGATTGAAGATATTGATACTTAGACACTTTTAAAGCTTTTGACAGAGTCAATCACCATTTGCTTCAAAACTGATACGTTCTGGAATATGTGAATCACTACTCTCATGGTTGCGCGACTAGCTCGAGTTAAAGTAAACCCATAAAGGTTCTAAACCACCAGCCGAGTATCACAAGGATCCGTGCTAGTCCCACTAATATTTAAGCCCCTCATATCATCCAACGTGATCATTTTCGCGACTGCTATGAAACTTTGGTCGCGAATCCGTTCGGAAGATGATTGTAAGTTACTGCAAGGGGACTTGGACACCACCAACTTGGCAAAAATATTACTTAGACATATAGACTGAATACTTAAATCTTGGCATGGATTAGTAAAAATCTGAAGAGCACGGTTAACTGCCAGTATTTATACTGAAAGGCCAGCAGAATGTTTCCTATCTTTGGTGTTCCTTCGCTAACAACATTGAAATAGACAGGCTGATAAATTTGGAAAACAAGGCCTTCGCGGGAAATGCCAGGACAAATTTGAATACAACTTCCGACTGTCTAAATAAAAGTTGACCTCAGATTTTTCTTCCAGGTTAACTCCTAAAGCATTTGCTTTGATTGGATTTAACCACAAGGTAGTTTAAGATGATGGACTGCTTCATAAACTTACGAGCTTCACGTGCCCATGGAAAACTGGATGTAAGATGCTAGTAGCCGCCATCGCCTTTTCTCCTGTCAGCAGATGCAGTTCTATTCGGTCACCATGGATCGAGCGTGCAGGTCAGGATCTGGACTTTGTAGTCAAAGGCTATATGAGGCACGCCTCATTAAAGCATTTTTGGAATTAGGAGCATATCCCCACAACAGTTCTGATCATGATAGCATTGGAACAAACAAAGAAGAAAAAGACCTGGGTGTCTGGATTTGCGGTAGCGTGAAAAATGGTCTACAATGCGAAGCCGTTTACAAACACGCGTCTCGGATGCTCGGTGTGTTAAGGCGGATATTCGGACGTTTTTCCTAGAGATGTTTTTCTCTGATGACGAACACGTACATACACTCGCTTACTGATTACGCTTCACAAGCCTGGACTCCATGGCTTCAAAAAGACATTTCACTATTGGATCGCATATATCACAGAGCCTCCAAGTTGGTCATTGGGCTCGAAAACCTACCATTCGCTGACCGACTAAGTAAACTGAAGCTGACGACGCTTGCACAAAAGAGACTGCGAGCCGACCTCCTCCTCACATTCAAAATCCTTAACAGTGTTTCCCACCCTTTGGATATACTATTTCACCGACGAACATCCAGCAACAACCGCGGTCACAACTGCAAGTTGGAAATACCCCACTCCAATCAGAACTGTCGCAGGTATTTTTATTCTGTGCGTATTTGTTTCGCTTGGAATTCCCTGCCAGCCAATTTGGTAAGCTCAAACACTTTTTCTATATTTAAATTAAAACTAGACGATTTCCTGAGAGCCAATCCAAATTATGCCCCGAACTATTTATAGTCTATCGCTACCAGAATTATTTTGATTTTGAAATTTTTCTACACACATATACACATATACACTTGTATCTATAGTTCAACTGCATGGTTATTGTAAAGTATTTGCTTTTTCAACCAAAAATCTTAAATCTTGAATCTTGAATCTTGAAAAACAAAATGATATGAATGAAAACACAATGATATTAATCTAGTATCATTTCTTATAACGGTGTTTACATTTCTGCAGCCTGTAGACATTCGAATACAAATGGCCAACGCAAGAGTATACGTTCATCTGTTGGGAAATGTGTCTAATACAATGGAGAGCAGATTCGAGATTCAAGATTCAAGATTCAAGAATTTATGGTTACAAAAAGCACATTGCTTCGCAATTACCATATCATAGTAAATATGCGTTCAATTTGAGGTATAAAAAAACAATTATACAATGTCACTGGAGTCAAGTAATATGCTTACCCTGAGTCAATACACAGGTATCGTCAAATCGTTAAGTAACAAATAAGTGTCCAGGTTTCGAGTGAATGTTTTGATACAGGGAGAGGTGATAATTGCTTCGGGAAGGGCATTCCACAGAAAACAGACACGTACCGAATAGAAATATCAGCGACAATTAGTACGTGAATGGGGAATTTGTAGTGCCGCTGAAAGGCTACGTGTAATTCCTGATTCACGGTATTTCAACAAATGTTTGAGTGGATGATCTGGAGTATTCAATATTGTGTAAGTAATGATAACGTCACTTCGAAGTCTACGTTGAAGGGGAGTGGGGAGCTTTAGCTTTTTTAACCTTTCCTCATATGTAAGGTCTCGAAAACCACGCACGAGTTTAGTTGCACGATGATGTATCCTGTCAAGCAAGAATATATCATTTTTCATCCACCGAGTCCATGCTTGCGATGCATGTTCCATTGTGGGAATTAAGTAGGTCTTCATGATGCTTGGTAACGTTACAGGCGTAAAGGTTCTGAAGATCCGTCGAAGCATACCTAGAAGCTGTGCAGCACGCTTGTTTATAACCTCACAATGCACGCTGTTCTTTAGGCTGCCACATATCCAGACTCCAAGATCCTTCTCTGATTCCAGATTGTCGCAACCGGAAGAGGAGGTTGCACAAGTGAAGAAGTCTCTACAACCATTAATCAAGCCTAAGACATGTAAACTGAACAAACGAATACGCTCAACGTTACTAACACCAACCTATTCTCTGAAGAAAGGTTGAATTGTTGCAGCACGGCACCCACGACAATATTAAAAAGGCTTAAAGCCAAACTGATTCATATCGAATACCCCATTAACCAAAGTTCTCTCGGAAGGAACTTCGTTTAGTGTTATCTGCACAAACGTGCTAGAGTCGACTAAGACTTTATTCTCGAATAGACACCAGAATGACTTATCTGAATGGTTGAAACTGTGCACTCGGGTGAAGGCGATCCACCCGGTTTAGTTAATTCACTTAAGTGTAAATCACGACATACAACAGTGGAGATTTATTAGTAATGCTATCCAAACCAGCAATGCAGCGGTTATCGATACTTTCCGAAACCCGAAGTCACCGAATTACGAAGGTTGAGTCCACGACCCCTTAAAATGACACTTTTGACGACCACTGTGGTGGACACCGTACAAAATTCCACTCGACATCAAAATTATCATGTATTTACATGAGAACAAACACTAAAGTGAAGTTGCCGAGCCTGTTATTACGGAGCTCAGCGATGCCGAGAATCCAGACAAAAATTACGGATGTCAACCGACTCAATCGAAGTCGGTGATATTTTATACCCATTAACATGAGCCCCACCATCTTTGACACTTACTCAACTTATCTGCACAATTATTCGTCATCCAACACTTTTATCCAAATCGAACATTATATGTTTGTAAACAATCGCACAATGATTGATAAATTAGTTACAAGATTCTTGATTCTTGATTCTACCTGGGCTAATCGCGCTTCGTCAAAAATATTCACCACTCCTGATAGCCGTAACGGGAACCTGGTTAAATCAGCAATTAGCCGAATATGAAATTCCATTCCAAACATGTTTCTTTTTCATCGTGATCGCATGGACCGTGAAAGAGGAGGCGTTGCTATTTACTGTGATCAACACCTCACGTTCAGAGAAATCATTGGTAATGATTTAATACTGGAAGGTACAATTTGGTGGAGAAACTCTGCGCGGAGAAGCCACATACTGCAGGTAACACCTGAATCCTGGTGCACTTACCGTTAGCCGAGAAACAAATTTATTAAACTTGTCCTTGAGGATGAGGAAGAGTATGAAATCAAACTGATGGATAAAATTAAACGAAACCCGAAGCATCCTCTTCCAGATCGTGATCAAAAATGTCAGGGTGGACGGTAGCCCAGGTCGTTAAAGCCTGGGACTACAATGGTGATGGTCGGGGGTTCGAATCCCACCCCCGAATTTGTGGATATGCACTGCTGATGAGCTCAAATAAGAGCGAAACTCGAGTCCAGTGCTTCCATTATGGACTGTCGTGATCAACTTTGTGAATAGTTCAATGGGCTTGGCACGGATGAGTAGTCACAAATCTAAACAATTTGTTCTCCAAATATCGCTTAAACAACAATGCCCATCAGATCAAATCAGTGTTAGCTTACACTGTATCCGATGGGAAGACCTGACACGGAGATCTGCTCAGTTGGGCGACCACAATAGATATTGCTGGCTCCTTATGGACTGGTCTGGCAAACAAAGCTACTCAAATATGCCAGTCTGGAGAACAGTTCATAAACGCTTAATTGCGATCGGTCAAACGGCGGACGGTAGCCCAGGTCGTTAAGGCGTGGGACTACAATAGTGATGGTCATGGTTCGAATCCCACCCCCGAATTTGTGGATATGCACTGCTGATGAGCTCAAATAAGAGCGAAACTCGATTCCAGTGCTTCCATTATGGACCGTCGTGATCAACTTTGTGAATAGTTCAATGGGCTTGGCACGGATGAGTAGTCACAAATCTAAACAACTTGTTCTCCAAATATCGCTTAAGCAACAATGCCCATCAGATCTAATCAGTGTTAGCATACACTGTATCCGATGGAAAGACCTGACACGGAGACTGCTCAGTTGGGCGACCACAATAGATATTGCTGGCTCCTTATGGACTTGTCTGGCAAACAAAGCTACTCAAATATGCCAGTCTGGAGAACAGTTCATAAACGCTTAATTGCGATCGGTCAAACGGCGGACGGTAGCCCAGGTCGTTAAGGCGTGGGACTACAATAGTGATGGTCATGGTTCGAATCCCACCCCCGAATTTGTGGATATGCACTGCTGATGAGCTCAAATAAGAGCGAAACTCGATTCCAGTGCTTCCATTATGGACCGTCGTGATCAACTTTGTGAATAGTTCAATGGGCTTGGCACGGATGAGTAGTCACAAATCTAAACAACTTGTTCTCCAAATATCGCTTAAGCAACAATGCCCATCAGATCTAATCAGTGTTAGCATACACTGTATCCGATGGAAAGACCTGACACGGAGACTGCTCAGTTGGGCGACCACAATAGATATTGCTGGCTCCTTATGGACTTGTCTGGCAAACAAAGCTACTCAAATATGCCAGTCTGGAGAACAGTTCATAAACGCTTAATTGCGATCGGTCAAACGGCGGACGGTAGCCCAGGTCGTTAAGGCGTGGGACTACAATGGTGATGGTCATGGTTCGAATCCCACCCCCGAATTTGTGGATATGCACTGCTGATGAGCTCAAATAAGAGCGAAACTCGATTCCAGTGCTTCCATTATGAACCGTCGTGATCAACTTTGTGAATAGTTCAATGGGCTTGGCACGGATGAGTAGTCACAAATCTAAACAACTTATTCTCAAAATATCGCCTAATCACTCTAATATACAGAGAAGGGAACCGATGCGATGTGTCTAACTACAGACCAGATACGTTGTTGCCAATGGTCACTAAAGTTCTCGAACGATATTTTAGCTGACGAAATTATCAAACATTTTACGCACAATAAGCTTCTTTACATCGCACAACACGGATTCAGGACAAGACACTCCTGTCTCACCATTCTTCTCATTACTCTGGATAACTGAACTCGAGCAGTGGATAATGGATACCCTATCCATGCTTGTTACTTGGATATGTGTAAAGCTTTTGGCCGTGTTAACCACAACATACTACTACAAAAATTGGAGCAGCTCAGGGTGGGCAGCAGATCATTGGCCTGGATACAAGATTAATTGAATGGTAGAGTTATAAAGCTTAGAGTTGTTTTGGCACTATCCAACCCAGTAGAAGTTACAAGTGGCATATCTCAAGGCTCAGTCTTGGGGCCAATACTCTTCCTGGCGCACGCAAAAGATATGCCTGAAATAGTACGCAGCAAAGTCATATTATTTGCGGATGACATCAAAGTTTGGACTAGCGTACGCACTATAGAAGATTGCCAAATTCTACATACTCTCTGGGATCTCAGCAAATTCCATGGGTTATGGAAGCTAAATACATGGGTATGTGAATTAGCAGTAATTTGACGTTTTCACAAGAGTGTTCAGGAATATACAAAAGGTCCCGTCAAATCTTACACTGCTAAAAAGGATATTCGTTTTGATTGTATTTGACAATCAATGAAACGTCCCAAGTTGAGTGACGCGCAAAATCCCAGAGGTATATCAGAACCCAAAGCGAATTTGTCTATAAATGCGGTACTGTATTGAGGCAATCAAAATATAGTAAAAACACCTCAAATATTGGGGTCAACCGGGTAAATCCGGGTCAATGTCAAAACAATATCGTGTACGTACCAAGTTACGTACACGAGTCAAAATCAAATCAAGTTCAAATGTCCGACCGTCCCACGCAATCGAGATTACGACAAATTGTGCGCAGTAAATCAAGGTCAAAATAAGCAAAAGGGTCCGTAAAGCAATAGGATAATGACAGGTCAGAAAAACAGTGTGGAAGGCGATATTGACGGAACAGAAAGAAGCAACACCGCCCCTTAAAGCCAGCATGGCTTTCGTTCCACGCGGACTTTCTGTTCCTTTCATCCTTCATCAGATCTGCACACTTGTCAATCGAAGGTATTTTGTCATTAACAAGATTTTGCTCCGATGCACACACACGGGAACTCGAATCAGCATAAATACTGATCACGTCGACTGGTGACACTTCATAGTTTGATGTAGCACCACCACAACCTTCCGGACTGTTCCGCCGATCACGTGAAATGGACATATCAGCATCTCGGCCAGGTCCCCCGCCAAACCCGAAATCAAATACAAGTTTCGTGGGAATATCTAGATGTGTCTTCAACAGAACTTCTGATCGCGTCGTCACATCAGTCTCAGTAAAATCAGTGGCCAAATTATCATGATTATAACAAGGCGAACTAAAACAAGCAGAACGTCCACAACTATGTGAGAAAGGCTGAATCGTGACAAAGTCATCAACATCTGCAACGGGTGCTTTTCGATCAAACCCATCAACCGAAATTTCTAGTTCACCAGAGCTATTGCAGTCAAACCTTTGGATATTTCGGATTGGACAATAGGCCACTGTGGTCATGG
>JACCGJ010012179.1:0-15681 GCA_013407085.1 Atriophallophorus winterbourni
TATCTATATAATCTATATAGATATATATATATATATATATATATATCTATCCTTCTAACTACAATATATTTATCTATCTATCTTTCTATATGTTCCTCTATCTATCTATCTATTTATCTATCTGTCTATCTATCTGTCTATGTATGTATCTCTCTATCTATATATCTATGTGTTTATCTATCTATCTAAACATTTGTTTACCTATATATCTTTCTATCTAACATTCTATTTTACTATCAATCTACCTTTCTATCTATCTATTTATTTATTTATCTATCTATCTATTTATCTCTCAATCTATCTATCTATCTGTCTATCTATCTATCTATCTATTTCTTAATCTATTTATTTATCTATCTTTCAATGTATATTCAAATTAATTCAAAGTAATTCCAAGTTTTAATGGTCCAAAAAGCAAATAATTTACGGTAACCACAGATTTTAAATATATATATATATATATATATCTTTTTATCTATTTATCTATATATATGCCTATCTATCTATCTATCTATCTATCTATTTCTGTATCGCTACTCAATGAACATTTTACGGTTTTTGGGATTTCGTATCCGATAATGCGAATTAATTCTAGCGATGTTGATTATACTGCGATTTTTGAAGTCATGATTACGTCTCATTTCGTCTCCCATAGTGTACAGTTTTCACGCCAACATAGTAAAAGTGCCTAAATTGTAGGCTTATGTTTTCTACCCTTAAGCTTCAGAGATAATCTTTTTTGACCCCATAAATGATCCAAGTTACCAGACGCTGCCCTAGCTACGGAAGTGTAAGCTAAAATCTATTTATTCTAACACGCATTACCAGTAATGCAAGTACACGATATTAATCCAGGAATCAGAGTAGGCATTGCTGAATGTGAAACTGTGATTGCACCAATAAGATAAGAATCTTGATGTTATTTGTCGATCTGCATAATGGGTTGCATCAGCTATATGCATTCGATAGTAGATCTCGTTGAACACTTTCTATGTTACACAGGCAACTAGTTTACGACCTACTCCATGAAAACTGAATTTTAACTATTTATGGATCAAGTTCAATATATAGAACGCATATAAACATAGATATTACCACTCTCAAGACACCAGTGTAGCCAAGGGCAGTAAGCTAGCGGAAAAACACGGCCGTTCATTCTTAAATTCATTTAACGGCTTAAAAATCCCATCATTATTTTCTCACTATTTTTTCTGTATTCAGCACCATCATCCTCTCAAATACTGATGATATTGAGCAATTGCACTGCCTAATCCGAGAATAGGCTCTAAATAACACGTGTGTATGCTGTCATTTCCTGTGCACCTCTTTTCTTCAATATTATCAAAGATGATTCAAACGTGACTTTGGGATATTCCCAAAAGTAAAAAATGAATGTATTGAATCACAAGCTGTATCCAGGCAAATAGCCGCTGAAAATGTCGAAGATTTTCTCACTAACTTCAGCTTAATTATGGCATGTGGAACGTGATCGCATTCTCATTATCCCGCATAATCAAATAACGCAGACCTTTTAGGGCGTGTAGAAGTGGAGGGGAAACGATTTTTTCATCAATACTCTGGGATTCCCTCAAACAAATTCGAGTGTTATACGATATGCTATCTAAATATGAAACTAAGTTCACTAATCAACCCAATAAAATCGCATTGGACAGCATTCAAACTTATTGGAATATGAAAATCACTGACTTCTTACTTACAAATTGATAATTAGAACCAGTGTTACATACCGTTTGGACAATGAACAAATGTGATTTTAAGTAAACCTCAGCAATTCCTGCTCATGCAAATCAGTCTTTTACAAGCCATCAACGTTCGGTGTTGGTCACACCACTTGTATCAATAAATGAAAGTGCGGAAAGGCTGTCAACTACGAATAAAAAATAACTCGAAACAAATGCATATAAATTACTTACACAACCGAATAGCTTCCGAAACTCAGCGAACCAACGCAGTTCATATTTAGTTTAATGAAATCTGACTACAATCCGTATAAGTCTACAGGGCGCTGGCTTCTTTCGGTGGATCATTCATATTGAGCAGAACTCCGACTTCCTTTTACTCGAAAGCCTACGGCCCGCATACACCGAATTTAAGTGATTAGACCAATGGGTTTGACCGTTGTCACAAAACGTGAGTCAGAAAACGTACCTCTAGAGGAGAGTTGCAATACCCAAGGTTGTCCAATATCTGGATCGATAAAATCAAATCAGCAGATTCACCTGGCTCTCAAAGTGCGGACAATCCGTTAACAAGATTTGAATTTTAACCCCCCCCTTATTCAATGTCATTGCAGGCTTGTTGACTGAGTTTTGGAAATAGAATAATATCTCGAAATGTATGAACGGGAGCGGGATTCTTTGAATCATTTTGAGAAAGATTTCTCTTTTTTCATTCATCCAACATGTGATCAGTAGCGATAAGGATAAGCTGGAGAACGATACTGCAAGCAGAAGAAGAAAGTTTCAGTTCCTCGATTACTTGTATTCGGAATGATTATTGATTTATTATAACGAGTAGCTAGTCGTTTTGCATCAGTGAAGTGTGGAAGACGGTAGACTATGCTGGAAATGCAGCCATAATGAGAATTCGAGTTAGATTTGAACTGAATGATATCCTTTAAGGTGAGCTTGATGCGCTGCAGACGTTCGCTATCACCTTTATCGACGCCCCGCTTTATCGTGGGCGATAACCTCCGAAGAAGAATCATGTGGAGCTTTCAGTCATACACGGTTGAAACCAGGTCTCAGTTGCGGTGATAAAGTCAAGTTAGTTGCGTGAGGTCAACTAGGTTCAGTCAGTAGTCATCTTGCTGTGCATGAAAATATTAAAATTGTTTGAAACTTTGTCATGTGGCGATTGGACATCAAATGGAGAATATTTCACAGTTTAGCATACATATTCCGGTAAACGTTTCTCCTTCTTTTCGTGTGAAATATTGTTAGTTCCACTATGCTATTTGATTTCTTGAACTGTACCTAGAATCTTGTCGGAATCGAATAGTCGAATATTATCAGAAGATATTATTCTTAAACAGAAATTAGGTTGTGTCTAATTCTACGGAACCATCACGGTTCTAGCATGAGCTTCTTACACCTTTCACTATATGATTGATTCGAGCTATTTCCGCAGATTGATTTGATCAAAGTACGTTATACGTTTGCAAAACGATGCTATCGGTTTTGTTTATGCTGCTATTCACTATATTACAGTAATGAAAGGGAGGTATAGTGGAAAAATTATAAAGTTCTAAATAACAGTGTTGCAGAGTAAAGAATTTATGAATCATAATTACACTCTGCTTCGCCTTCGAGATCACGTGATGTATATACTCGTTGAATGTAAGCGATGCAGAATATCTGAACCCTAGATCACGTGTGTAGTCAGGTATTGTACATCTTAAAGGAATGAACTTAAATTTATGTACAAAAAATGAGAGAGCATCCATTTTACCCCAGTTCGATAATGCAGTTAAATCTTTGTTCAGCCTGGCAATGTTTGTTTGTGCGTTTGAAGTTTGGAAAGAAATGTCTACTTTCATGTCGTCTGCAAACAAGAATAGTTCACCAAGAGATATGACTGTATGTACATCGTTTATATATAGGAGAAAAAGTTATTAACCTCAAACACGGCCTTGTACCACACCACTTGCGATCGGCAGGGTGCGCGATCTGTGACCATTAACCTCAACTCAGCATGTGCGATCCGGATGGAAAGGGATGAGCCAAGAGAGAAGTTTCCCATCTATACCAAATGAACGCAGCTTTAATAGTGACGGCTTATGTGGTACTCTGTCGAATGCAGTTATAGGAATAATGTCTAGTGAGTTCCAGATGACAACGGATTTCAGCATTTTGATTTAAGGTGCGTTTGATCTGGCAATAATAAGTAGGATAATAACACACAAACGAGCGATATTAAAAGAAGTGAAGGTTGATTTAGTAAAAATAGGAAAAATAATATTTTTTTTATTATTTTTGGGAAAAAACGCATGGTCATAAGAAGGGGTGTGAATTAGGGTGCGTATCGGTTGTACCATTGGATTTTTCGAGTCATGTATTCAGAATAATAAAGCGGTTGTGTATAATGGCCAGTTGGGTAAGGGGAAGTTTTATGAAGCCAGTCGTAGTCGATGGGGTGCGGTTATACTGCATAAGGCGGTATGTTACTTGAGTTCGATATTTGAGACCGTGTGGACTCCTATTATTTTTATTGACCAACGTTAATTGTTGTTTCGAGGGCTTCCGAACTACTATGTTTCTAAATGAGCTAGGGTTAGAAAGAACAGCTTGACTATGGATAGTGATGCAACTCTAAGCATAATATATTCACTGTTGAAAAATATTCAAGCGAATGTTTCACGTTTACGGTCTGCTTCAATTAAGTTTCATCCAGAATGACACGTTCAATGTGCTTGAACGAAAGTGTGCGGACTCTAGGAGGACGGACGGAACTAAATGCTCTATCTCATGAAGTGAGGAGGGGAGTTTGATCGTATTGGGTGAGGCACGTGCACCCATGACTGCGACATTTCACTTGTCTCACTACATATCATGATACCTCTTTATCTCCTCTTGTTCACTGACATCGCATTTTTCTCATTTAATTGAATGACCTCCATTCCACATAAACTGGCAGCATTTATCTACCACAAAGTACTCACCAGTCTGGGTTACGCAATACACTGCCCAAGCACTGTGCAATTCGTCGACATACTTAGAATTTCATTGCATTCCGTTAACATTTTTCGTTTCATGTAAAGTTTTGATAATGAAGAGATATGGAAAAAGTTCCGATTGACCGTTAACGATTTGAGGCTGCGTTTGTTTGTGGTGAAATTATTTTCTTGGAACACACAGCCTCTCGTGGACCATGGAACAAAGGGACGTTGCGACTTTGCAAAGAATATATCATCGAGCTACCAAACTTGTCACTGGACTCAGCCGGAAACCCTACAACGAGCAAATCAAAACGCTAAATTTATTTGATTATCCACGTCGTCGTCTCCGAGGGGATTTGATGCTGGTTTACAATATATTGAATACTGAAAATCACCCTCTACAATGCTTATTTAATCTACGGAGCTCGCATAATACAAAAGCTCACACATTTACTCTAACCGTCCCTCACTCGAGACTCAACTGCAGACGACATTTTTTTGCCGTGCGAGTTTGTTTTACTTGGAACAATCTGCCAGATAATGTTGTGAACTCACCAAACCAGCAAACTTTCAAGAGAAGCCTTGATGCCCATTTGACCCTAAACCCGTGCATTGAAGAAAACTATACATCTTAACACCATACACCTACATTTGTTATCCCACCAATCGAAAACAATTTCTGCCCTTGGATATTTACTTGATTTTTGAACTGCCCAGTAAGCAATCTAATCCCATTTTTGCTTGTTATATTATTCGTTATTGTCATATTATTCTGTGGTTTTTTGTAAAGCTTTATGCTTTTTAGACCATTGAAATTGAATTGAATTGAATTAATATTTAGAAATCTGTGTGTTCAATTAAAGCCAGTTTCTTCTAGTTTAACTAATAAGGAAATCGTTGTTGGATGTTTGTTATCAATAGTGCATGAGAATGAAGTAACATTTTGAGGTAATAAAGTTAAACAATCCATCGACACAGGTATAAACATGCTTCTGATTGGGATATCGGGCCATCTTTATTCTACATTGGGTTCAACTTTTAACTTTTCAACATTTTTAATATTCGCATGCATGAAAATGCTGCTAACACATTTTAAACATTTTTTTAATTTGTTTGTGCTTTTAATGCACACACGTTTTAAAGCCAGTGATTTTCTCGTTTCGAATACATTATTCGTTACATAATTTTGCTTATTGTCTATAGTATTTTGCATTCCTTTCCGTTAGAAACATTTAGATATTTCTACGGATACTGTATAAAGATTGTATATTATACTTCAAACTACCAGTGCTCCGTCTTCAATGTTTTTGCTGTGAATTGTGATTGTGAGATTTATCATGTTTCGAGATAATAACAGAAAACCAAACATTTCCAGCTGAGCCATCTAAGTTATTCAAGTTAACATCAACTTGTTTCTTCAATCGTTCAACCAAAATTAAATCCGATTCATTAGAGTGTAATGAACTACATATATAAACGTATTTTTGTTATTGTGTAATTTAGCGTTGAAACTTAATAGTTCATTAACATTTCGTTTTACGTAACCTGATATATCGATATTTCACCATCGCGCTATTTTTGCAAAACAATTTGGATACTTTTGGTCGGTTTACAATAAAAATAATGCAACGGTTGCCTAATTCATTCAACCGAAGCGTACATGCTAATCTCTCGTGCTCAAACTGTCACTGGATTCAAGCGAGTGCGGAGGTGACGCTGTTGCGCAAAATCGCATTCCGATTTGAAGAAAGTGTGCATCATGTACAGGCTAGCGAAGGAAACTAAACGCTTCACCACATATAGTGAGAAAGGGAGCTACGTGTAAATTATTGGTCCATCTCACAATGCTTGATAGGCTACTCAACGCGCAATCTCATGCAGAAATATTTATGAGTGGTACGCTACATCATAGTTCAAAACTCTCCATAAATTTCAGGCAGCTTCACTAACGTAACGCTTTTCATGATGCACAATAACCTATGGCAGCAACATTCCACTCGCATCAATGTATGACACGTCTTTATCTTGTTACATGGAATGAAATCGCATTTGTCTCGTTGCACTTGTGATCGCACTACAAAATATAGTCATGTCCAATTTACTGCATTAGGTCAAGAAAGCCAAGGGATAAGAAATAAAATATATATTTTGAAATTTGTTTTGTTTCAGTGAAGCTTGTATTCATCGCCGGAGGCATGAGATGACAACGCCTGGAAGAGAGATTGGTATAGGAATTTAGGTCGACTCGCCCCAATGATTACTTTTCGATGTTCGAATGGAATAGTGGGTACCAGAATATCAGAAAAAACCAGCAACTTATTGGAATTGGAAAATAAACATAGGAAATCATATCATGGTTTACGCGAAGCAACCTATCACATGTCAAATAAACCATTTGTATGACTGGCAACCAATCAAAAGTCATTCTGTCAGTACGCCAAATGCTTCACGGTAGTCGTACAATCTTATCCACTTGCAAGATCAATGCGCGTTGCCTTAGGCAACTAGTTTCTTTGGATCAAAATTCTATGCAATCACGTCTGACTACTTTCACATTGTAAGTAATCACATCGCAAACATTGTTATAAATATTATATTGAAATTAGAGGTTGTATATTATAGCCCACTCTTCACCTGAAATACAGCTATCCTCATCTTCTAAATCCAGTTTTCTATGGTGAGCTCAATTAATAACGAAATACATTTCTAAACCTGAATAAATCAATGTTTTGGATTATCAATATATAACTGTGCATCAATGCCATTAAAGCCATGTTTCATTGAAACTTAAGAATTGTAGCACATTTACTTATACTCTTGTACAACCTTATACGTATTATAGCCCAATTTTAACTTCAGATATAGTAATTTGTTCATAATATAGGTTTTAATTGTGAGCAATTCGCCTAAAATAATTGAAACTTTGAAAATGGTTATCATCGTTTCCGTAATCAAGGTTCATTGATAAGCAAATTTATAAGAAAAGACAAAAAATTCGAAACATAAAATATTAATTTTTGTGATAAGCTATTTGTAAATTTGTTTCGTTCCCACGTTTTATAGGGTCTAGACATTATTAAAACATGAAACGTTTAGCACATATAACTATAAATATTCTATATCTTTAAGCATATTATATCCCACAATTTTCTTAAAATAATTTTATCCAGGTCCAGGTATATTTCCTTGAAACCCTAGGACTTGTAGTAAACTGAACAATACTTATTGTACCGAATAAATCGTTTCATAGCCCACTCTTCACTTCAAATATATTTCTCATTATATTCATAATCATATTCCAAGGCTGTCACGGCCGGGGCGGTTTTGAGGATAAGCTTCCAATTCCAAACTCTAATGGCGCACGTGTCATATCGCCTCTGACAACCAAATTCGGCTCCTGGCCTGCATGCGTGGTTTCGTGTAACCTGGTGGAACTGCTTCTACTCACAGGAGAAAGTCGAACATGTAAGACGAAGAAAATTCTATTTTTCATTTTCGTGCAATAAGTGAATTTATATCGATTTAATATTTCACATAACAATATTTTTAATTGCAAAGTTAAACATGAATACGATTAATTATATTCGAATTACTTGGGTTGAACTTTAAACCTTGTAATGTCATGTTGCGTTGTTGACCAAGTTTTAATTCATCAGGGATTATCAATAGAAATCAGGTAAAAATGTCTGTTGTCGATGTCGACCATGGATGTACATCACATCGCGTGAATTTCATGTTTTGCAACTTTTTGAATGACTAAACAGTCCGATTCGGGAGGAACAATCTCTCCCGCAGCGCTTGCAACGATAGTCAGAACTCTGTTGTATTGCATCAGTTGCACGCCGGCAGCGTGATCTGCGTTCAGCAGCCAGGAGCTGTATTTGCTCCTCGCCAGCTTGCAGTCGACGCTTTACACAATGCCTCCAAAGTGAGCGGTCAAGAGCAAGTTCTTCCCAGCTTGCGGGGTCAATGTCAAGAGCTTTCATATCTCTTTCGCAAACATCTTTGTACCGCAAGTGCGGTCTGCCCAATGGTCGACTTCCTAATTGCAACTCATCGTAGAGTAGATCTTTGGAAATACGACCATTTTCCATTCTATAGACATGACCAAGCCACCGCAGGCGGCGTTGACGTAATAGGGTAAACATTCTTTGTAGACCAGCGTTTGAAAGCACTTCAGCGTTAGTCACTCTGTCCATCCACGATATGTTCAACATACGACGGATGTTTCGTAGATGGGAAGCATTCAGCTTCCGTTCGTGTCTTGCGTGGGTGGCCCAGGTTTCACTGCCGTATAGTAAAGCATTTAGTACGCACGCGCTGTATACCATCATCTTTGTCTTTACAGTCAGCTTGCGGTTACCCCAAACACGAGAGTTCAATCGGACAGAATGACAGCTGCTCTGCCAATCCATTTATCAATCTCCGTGTCTAGCGAGAGGTTATCCGCAATGGTTGAACCAAGATATGTGAAATGATGTACTGGTTCGAGCTGACAGTTTCCAACAGTGATGATTGGTGGCGATACAGTCCCTTGACCAAGGACTTTGGTCTTGCTCATGCTGATTGTTAGACCAAAGTCTTTGCATGCCGACGAAAAACAGTCCATTAGCGACTGTAGGTTCTCTTGGGAGTGAGCAATAAAGGCTGCATCGTCGGCAAACAACAGGTCACGGATTATCACATCCCGTACTTTGGTTTGTGCTCTCAACCGGTTCAGGTTGAAAAGCTTGCCATCACTTCGCGTGCGTATGTAAATGCCTTCTGTTCTCGTCTTAAAAGCGTGCTTCAGAAGCAGAGCAAAGAAAATGCAACTGCAACCGTTAAAATGGACTGAGCCTTTCATGCCTGAGTGGAACGAAATAACGAGTCTCAGCAGCCTTGGGGGGCAGCCTATCTGATCGAGCATTTTGAAGAGACCCTCCCTGCTGACGTAGTCGAATGCCTTAGTCAAATCAATAAAAACAGCGTATAATGGGATACGCTGTTCCCGACACTTTTCTTGAAGTTGTCTCAGGGAGAAGATCATGTCAACGGTTGATCTTCCCTTGCGGAAGCCACATTGAGATTCGGAGTAAATTCTATCAGCTAAAACTTGCAGCCGGATCTGTAAGACTTTAGCAAACAATTTGCCTACAACATTCAGAAGGGAGATTCCTCTGTAATTGTTGCAGTCGCCTCTGTCACCCTTATTCTTAAATAGCGTGATGATCTTTGTGTCTCGCATCTCTTGTGGGACACCCCCCTCCTGCCAGCACTGAAGAAGCAAATGGTGAAGAGGCTGTAATAATGCTGCTCTACCGCATTTGATGAGCTCAGGTGGAATTCCGTCGTCACCAGGGGCCTTCCCATTCGCTAAGCGGTCGATTGCCTTATTGAGCTCATCAAGAGTAGGAGGGTATCTAGATATTCAATGGTCGGCAACCGTTCGACATTTTCAAGTGCATGCGGTAGAACCGTACTGTCCCTAGAGTAGAGGGAGGAGAAGTGCTCTACCCATCTTTCCATCTGTTGAGTTTTGTCGACAATCGGCTTACCAGATAAAGACTTAATGGGAGCCGTTTTAAGTTTGTTTGGGCCAATGGCTCTCTTGATCCCATCATACATACCGTGAAAATTGCCGGTATCCGCAGCTTTTTGGATATTGAGGCTAACTTCAGTCCAATAGTCGTTTGCACAACGCCTTGCAGTCTGTTGGACCTTATTTCTAGCTGCTCTTAGAAGACGTAAGTTTTCATCTGTTGGCATACCTTTGAACCTCAAGAATGCTGAGCGTTTCTCATCCAGCACAGCAGTCATCTCAGAAGCGTTTGCTTCGAACCAGTCGCTCGTTCGAGCTTTCTTCGGACCGAAAGTGGAAAGTGCGACTCGGCATATGCAGCTTTTTATCGATTCCCAGTTTTCTGAAGCAGATTCAAGTGGGGTTGTCTTGTTGAACTCGTCCGTGAAGGCTTTTGCGAATCTCGCAGTTAGATTAGGTTCGCACATGCGAGTGACGTCTATCCTAGGCTTAGCAGACAATTTGGTGCGGTGAAATCTCGTGTGGGGGAGCTTCAGTTTTGCACAGACCAGTGAATGATCAGTGTCGCAGTCTGCGCTTTGATATGATCTGGTGAGGAGCACGCTTCCTATATTAGTACGCTTAACAAGAATAAGATCAAGCTGATGCCAATGCTTAGAGCGAGGATGCTTCCAAGAGACTTTATGCTGTGGTTTTGTTTGAAAGAAAGTGTTACTGACACAAAGATTGAACTGTGTGCACAATTCTAAAAGGCGTTGCCCATTTTCATTGGTTTTACCTACACCGAACCTTCCGAGACAGTTTTGCCAAGACTCGTAATCTGCACCAACTCTGGCATTGAAATCACCCAATACCACTACACAGTTTTTCTGTGGCACGTTTTTCAGGACGGCTGTGAGGTTATGATAAAAAGCGTCTTTTTCAGCAGGCGTCGCAGAGAGTGTCGGTGCATAAACGTTGACCAACGTAATGGTACCAGTAATGCACCTCAGATTTAGAGTCCAAATCCGTTCGCTCCCGCTGCTGCTCGGTTCTGTTGCTTTTAATATGTCGTTTCGCACGGCAAACCCAACTCCATGCAGTCGAGGCTCATCGGGACCTCTTCCTTTCCAAAAGAATGTGTAATCACTTTCTGTTAGCTTACCAGTGTCTGGTAAGCGCGTCTCTTGTAGGGCAGCCACGTCGACATTCAGCCTCTTTAGCTCGTTGTTAATCACGGCGGACTTTCTAACGCCTCTGATATTCGAGACGTCGTCATGAAATCCTGGAAGCATGGACCGGACGTTCCAGGTTCCAAGTTTCAGAACTGACATTTGTTGTTTGGTATTTCGATTCGCTGGTGCGGAAAAATACAGTCTGCTTGTCGGTTGATTCCTAATCCCCATGCACCCAATGAGGATAGCAGACCGTGGCGAGACGGCACCTTATTGACTGGGGGCTGCCCAGCTTGAGGCGGGCGGTAGCCGTCCAATGAGACCTGGAAGTCTCTCCCACCGTCGAAAGCAGCCCCAGGCGCTTAGCTCTACGCCAGTCGAGCCATAGCTTTTAACCGGTATCTGCTGCTTCCCGTGTTATTTTCCGTAGAAGCGGAATGGAGTGTCCTCTCCATTGGTGCGTTGTGATGTACGCCAGGGCAGTTCAATATGGAGAACTAGCTGTTGCCCATGCAGCAAGTGCTCCCTCTCCACGGCACCACTGGAACCAAAGGAACAGCTAGGCTGATACGTTTGGACAACGATGCCGTCGCAGGAGCTGGCAGGACGAAGCTGAATAAACTTCGGACTGCCTAACGGGACTCCGGCTCCGGATTTTTCCTCGAAGTTGACTCCTGAAGCCTTTTCCATGAATGGATGAAGCCACAAGGCAGTGGAGGCTTGAGATAAGGGTGTTCCTTCCCACAGGTGGGCCGCCTTTATGGACTAACAAGCTTCACCTGCCCGAAGCATGCTGGTTTTGAGGCGCCAGTCAGCCGCCTTCGCCATTTCTCCTGTCCGTAGAAGCAGTTCCGCCGGGTCACACAGGACCACGCGTGAAGGCCAGAAGCTGGACTTGGTTGTCAAAGGCTATATGAGACGCAGGCCATTGGAACATTTTTGGAATTAGGAGCTTATCCCCAAAACCGCCCCGGCCGTGACAACCTTGGAACCACACAAACAAGTATTCTGATGATTATCAAACAAGTCTATATATTTCAACCAGCAACATGAATGCTAACATCATATCAAATACTACGACAAATATAAAGTATTCATATTAACTGAATAAGCATCAATACATTGTAAATGCACTATACGTTAACATCAAATTAATGCAAATAAGCGTTTGACGTTTTTGATGATGTAAGCAAGAAGTCACCGTGGAATGTTTGAAGCTGAATCGCGCGAGTTTGAAGATGCAGCAGACTGGAATGACGCAACTCCTAACGTTTAAACGAGTCATGTCTGAACAATATCGCCATTCGTGAACTCCCATGCAATTGGAAAACATTCTTGGTTTGTTTTACAAACAAGTAAACTGATGATTAACAAACAAGTCTATGTATTTCAACCAGCACCATGAATACTAAATTCATATCAAATAGTAGGACAAAAATAAAGTCTTCATTTTAACTGTTTAGGCAATAATAAATTAGAAATGCACTATACGTTAACATCAATCAAATGCCAATAAGCGTTTGACGTTTTTGATGATGTAAGAAAGAACTCACCGTTGAATGTTTCAAGCTGAAACGCGCGAGTTTGAAGATGCAGCAGACTGGAATGACGCAACTCCTAACGTTTAAACGAGTCATGTCTGAACAATATCGCCATTCGTGAATTCCCATGCAATTTGAAAACATTCTTGGTTAGTTTTACATACAAGTAATCTGATGATTGTCAAACAAGTCTATGTATTTCAACCAGCACCATGAATACTAAATTCATATCATATACTAATACAAAAATGAAGTCTTCATGGTAACTGAATGGGCAATAATACATTAGAAATGCACTATACGCTAACATCAATCAAATGCCAATAACCGTTTGACGTTTTTGATGATGTTAACAAGAACTCACCGTGGAATGTTTGAAGCTGAAATGAGCGAGTTTGAAGATGCAGCAGACTGGAATGACGCAACTCCTAACGTTTAAACGAGTCATGTCTGAACAATATCGCCATTCAAAGTGATTCAAAGTGATTCAAAGTTGTAATGGTCTAAAAAGCATTTAGCTTAACAATAACCATAGGATGGAGTTATGAGGTATATACAATAAAAAAAAGAACAGGAAAACTCATGTAGTGTAAATCGTATCAAAGTTTGGGTTTTCTCTCAAGTGTTTGTCCAAATTAGCTTTAAAAATATCCAGGTTGGCTGAGTGTGTAACAGTGGAGGGGAGGGTGTTCCATGTGAAACTTACACGTACAGCATACGAATATCTTCGACAGTTCAGTCTTGAAGTTGGAATAAGCACTGAAAGTTCGTGTTTCCGACTGGCACGGGGTGGCGAGCGTGTGAAAAGTTTGGACAAGGGATGGTTAGGGACGTGCATAATATTGTACATCAGTATGAGGTCACCTCTTAGTCGACGACAGCGAAAGTCGAAAAGATTGAGACTCCTCAAACGTTCTTCATATGGTTTAGCAGCTAGTCTGGGTACAAGCTTTGTGGTTCGGTGGTAAATACGCTGCAGAAGATTGATGTCTTTCTGAATCCAGGGTGACCAGGCCTGAACAGCGTACTCCATCGCTGGTCTCAGATAGGTGTTCATGATACGGGGCACCGACTGATTGGAGAATCTGCCGAAAATTCGTCTCAATAACGCCAAGACTTGTGACGCCTTTTTGTATGCCGCTTTGCACTGCAGTGAAGTCTTCATACCCGAACTGGTCCAAACACCCAAATCCTTCTCTTCAGTTGTCCATACGAGTTGGTGGGACCCAAGAGTGTAGTTGTAATTAACAGTCTTTCCAATGTTTAACGCCTTGCACTTTTGGAAGTTGAATGGTAGTTTGTTTCTCAAAGACCAATCGTGCAATGTGTTTAGATCCTTCTGCAAAGTTTCACAGTCATCATTGGTACGTATGCTTCTCCAAAGCTTTATATCGTCTGCAAATAACATAATCTTGCATTTAACACTCTCGGGAATGTCGTTTGCGTAGATCAAAAACAAAATCGGTCCGAGGACCGAAACCTGGGGCACTCCGCTCGTAATTTTGAATGGTTTCGATAAGGCGCCGTCAACTCTGACTTGGGCACTCCTGTCGCGTAAATAGTTTTCTAGCCAAGCAAGAAGTTTTCCTGTTATCCCGTGCAATTCAAGTTTCTGGATTAAAATACTATGATTGACGCGATCGAAAGCCTTTGACATGTCTAAAAAGCTTGCGTGGATGGAGTAACCATTGTCCACACACTCAGTCCAGTCGTTTAAGGTGAGCAAGAGGTTAGATAGACATGAGTGATGTTTCCTGAAACCGTGCTGTTCAGTCGCAAGCAGTCTATTGTTTTCGAGGTGATGGGTGATCTTTTCCGCTACTAAACTCTCTAGCCCTTTAGAAATTACTGGCAACAACGTAACTGGTCTATAGTTCGCAGCGTCAGATCGACTCCCGCCCTTGTAGATTGGTGTGATGATGCCAGATTTCCATTCCGCGGGAACGATACTATTTTCGAGCGAAATTTGGAATAATGTGCTGAGTGGACCACACAATGATGATGCGCATCGTTTGAGGATAAAAGGAGTGATTCCATCTGCTCCTGGTGACTTTGCGGTATTCAAACGAAGAAGTTTGAGCATGACACACTCATTTTTTATTGATATTTCATTTAGTATTTCATTGGAAAAGCCAATCGAATGCAGCGTAAGATGCACTGATTCCTTGGGGCAAAAAACTTTGCAGTAGTAACCTGCAAGAACTTCGGCAGCCTCGAAAGCAGTCGTAGTTAGACCATTTGGTGTGCGTAGTGCTGAGATTCCTGGCTTTATTTTTGATGTAGTGTTAACGATCTGGTACAGGACTTTGGGGTTCCGCTCCACCATGGTCAGTAGTCTTGCCTGATGAGACTGCTTATCCTCGGTGATAAGAGAGGTGACCTTGTTCCTCAACAGACGATATGTTTCCCAATTATCTGGCATCGGATTGTGGACATTGTTTCTCCATGCATCGTTGCGTATCTTAATCCACTTCCTTGTGCGGCTTCTCAACGTGAAGGTAAATAGTTTTTTCGCTGTCTTTGGCACAAATCTGGAATGTAGGTTTATTTCATCACACAGCTTCTCTATGAAGTTTACCCAAGAACGATGCACGTCCGTGGTGTCTGGTTTCCAGTCAGAAATCGTTCGGAGAGCATTGTGAAGACTTCCAATATCCAGTTGTAGTTTTGTTTTGTTGATGTCGTTCATTCTCTCAGCTTGACAAACATAATCGAATAAGAGGACCAGGTGGTCGCTAGAACCCAATGGATTTTCGTAGCTCAGATTTTCGACGGCATGTTCCTCAC